>UXGD01001387.1:0-35519 GCA_900474315.1 Torymus auratus
GATTTGACTAGGAAAGTCGTGAAAGAAGTATTTATTTACTAAAAAATAAACTAAAAAACAGTTGTTTTCATCAATATACACAGAAATTTAATAAAACAACTAGAATAAGTTGAGGATTGTTGAAATTATTGAAATTTATCAAAGGTTATAAAATTTGTTAAGTTAGATTACTGACACTGGTGTCTCGGCAACGTGGTAGAGGTAGCGAAATTAAAAAATGTTATTTCTTTCGGAGAGACCACAGTGTAAATTCGTCGACTATACTCAAACGGAATACGTGATGAGTAACCGAGACGAGCGGAGAAACCTCAGCAATTGATTTCACAAGCCCAGTTAGTGCGTGCACGTAGGAGGGTCAGGAGAGACGCCATTGCCATCCAAAGTATTTTTCATTTTGGCCGTTTCGCAATGTGTTGCAATTTGGATGGATATGGTAGGGTGTGTCGCTGGGTATAAAATGTATGCGCCAGGCTACGGTTGTCATCAATCGTCTTTCGCTCATCGAAGCAACAACCCAAACCAAGCATCACCATGTTCGTGCTCGCTGTAAGTATAATTGCATCTACAACTATAAATATCACGGTTTACTTGTCTTTATTTTATTTAATTCGACCAAAATACTTATTGTGCTTTTTTCCATATTGTTGATTTCTCGATTAAGATGTAATAAATAAATAAATATTTGCAGACTCTGTCCCTCCTCATCGCCGCCGCATCGGCCGGAATTGTGCCAGCTGCACCAGTGGTCGCCGCGGCACCGCTAGCACTGCCCGCACCGGTAGCAGTGTCCGCACCGATTGTCACAGCCAAAAGCTATCAGGCGATCCACAGAAACTACAATACCCTGGCTGCGGCACCACTGGCATACAGCGCCCCAGTCGCTTTCAGTGCACCCGCGTATGTCGATCCACTGACGGGATTCGCATCACCAGCTCTGGCTAGTCCCCTGGCCTACGCTGCTCCTGCTGTCGCTGCGCCTGGAGGTGCTCTGGCCTATAGCGCTGGCCCAGCAATCGCTGGACCTGCTTTTGGCGCGCCCTTCGTTTTGAAGAAATAAGAAGAGAGCCTGCACTTCATGATGAACGCCATCATTTGTTGTTAAAATTGTTTTTTTTTCTTTTTTACTCATTACGGATCTAATAAATCTTTAGATATCATTTTTACGCTTTTTTATACTACCTACCCTCAAATGATATTCATAAACATGCATAACAAAAATTATACTTTGCCATTTCCAATCCAATTGACGTTCGATTTTAATAAACTTATTGTCTAAAAATATTTTCCAAACAAATAAAATGCACTAAACTCTAGTGTAAATTTTATTATTTATTTTTTATCTGGATAACATAAATATTAAAGTTAGAAATAATAAAAGTAAAAAGAATATCTCATAATTTAGAAACATACAAAAGCGAAAAATACGGAACATAAAAATTAGGAAGAAAGAAGTTGAGTTTAAAGTATTTCAAGCATAGAAGATGAAAATAATAATTCAAAAGACTGAAAACATAAAGATAAAAATTTTAAAAAATCGAAAAAAGATGAATAGAAATTTGAAAGTTTTAAACCAAACAGTTCATAATCACAATTACAGGAAACATTGATACATATTTTTGTCAGCGTTCACGCACTAACTTAATATTTGTGAACAAGTATTTTATGAAAATAATAATATTTTAAATAAATTAAAGTTATTTAACCTTTAGAGCGCCGGAAAACGCCTAGAGGCGTAAACAAATTTTACTCATTATTTTTCATCTAAATTGCTGGAAAATTCATGTGTAGAGGTTATTGAACTTTCCTATCATGATTCGGCACCCAATAAAATTAAATTCAAAATGGCAGATGCAATGTGGCTAAGTTTTCGAGATATTTCCAGTTTCGATATCAATTCCATTTGAAAATTATGTGTAGGAGTTTTAGAAGTCACTAGTTGATTCAATTCACCAGTGAATTCAATATATCTAAGTCAGGATAAAATGTAAATGTAAATAAAAAATGTAAAATTCTATATTATCTGTAGAGATAAAAATTATGAATATATACATATCTGTAAAAATCATATTAGTTCAAATATTTTCATAGATCACATCACGGTGATCATCGTAGCCAGAGACGCTGACCTTGCCCAGCTGCTAATCTACCAGGTAATGCGACGCGTCTACGCCTGGCTGGAAAATCGCGGGCTCGAATTAGCCGCGATTAAAACCGAGATCGTGCTACTCACGAAGATTCGCATTAATACCTTGTGACCCTTCCGAGTGGAAGAGACGAAGGTCCAGGCTAGAACCTGGTGAGGCAGCTGGTTACTCGCTTCGTTCGTGCGGAATACGTCACATAATCTAAATAGCACCCGTGTCGAAATGTACTATTACAGAACGTTTAGATTGCACCGTGCTATAAATATATATTTTTTTAATTTGCTAGGTCGGTAACTGTTAGTGCTGACCAATGACAATTACAATTTAAATATAATAACAAGTACATTTAATAAATATATATAGTATGAAATATTAAAAAATTATAATAATAGAAGTAGGAGTTGAACGCATGGTATGTTCAAATCAAATAAAAAAAGTAAAATTATTTTTCTTAGAATTAAGAAAAATAAACAATATGAAGAGGTTTATAGGTTAAATCAGTTCATTTGGTGCAGAACACATTTATTAGATATCATACATTCATTGCATTGTTTATCCTAAATATGTGTACAATATAGTCGAGTGACTTTTTTTTTTATTCTGGGTACATAATATTGATGCATTCTCGTTAGATTTTCACATTTCATTCCTCCGCTAATTACAACGTATAGGGTTATTATTCGCATAGCAGAATAAAATCTATATGTTTTGTTCGCGTCGCACTTTTTTTTCAATATCCCCCCCCATGCCATGGTTAATCGTGTTTTCTCGGTTTTTTTAGGCTTCTCATTTTCGCTTACAAAATATATATGTATTATTATATGTATGTACCTTTGAGAATCGTGTATTTACTTTATCTTGCGATTATTAAGGCAATGCAAAACAGGTAAAATTAGGTCGTTTAGTTTTCTTTTTTTTTTTTAATTATTTTATTTTGCTTTTCCTTTGCCTCCTTTTTCGCTCTTACGTCGTGATCATCGCTTTCGATAATAGATATAACGGGAAAAATCTTGAGTTGAATCTTTTACGTAGTCGATTACTTTTAAAATATTTCTCTTTCGTTTCTCACCTTTGCTTTACAGTTATATACTATTTATTATCTTTTGTAATTAGATTTGCCTTCATAGTCTATACAGGAATTCACCATTCATTTATTTTTCTCTTGGTATGGCGTAAATATTTTTCTGTCTAACAAATCTATTGTTTCATATTTGTTCAATAATGTATTTCATCTCTCCGAAGTGAATTTACTTTCCAATTCAGCATCGTTAATATTCTTATATTAATTGTCTTTGAAATAAATAAATGAGTGGCAAACTCCATTATTCGGTTCGCTTACCCATTTTATTAAAAGTTCCTCGCGACGTTAGACAGATATCGGATGGAATTTCCATTCGACGTTTTTCGCTAACTTTCCAAGAGTTGGAATTAAGAAACTTTGAGTGTACTAACGATCGTCAATGTTTCGTTTTATCTCTTCTCTCTCGCAATTACTTGCTTTCATTCTCACTTATTACTCGGTTTGGTTCAAAGATTTTTTTGTTAAGGCTGTATATGAACGCATTCCGAAATGGGGAAAAACTCTTTTGCATTTTTCTTCTTTCATTTTCTCTTGTTCAAATTGTACACAATTGTCGTCTGCATCGTCACAATCCGACTAACTTCTGTTTCACTCGTTTCCGTTTAATATACATGTATAATATATTTATACGTAATACAAAAAGGGTCGAGAGTCGAAGTTTATATCTCTACTAATTGTTTCTTATTTTTTCACTTTTCTAATTAAGACTTTCGTCGCGGCGTTCTTGAAACGCGCTCTCAGCTATGTATACAATGTAATCTTTTTACTTATATATCTTTTTTTTAATCTCTTATTGTTTTTTTTTCTATACAATTATAAAGGATTTACAATTATACATGTTACATATAGTACAATATTAAATTGAAAGTATAAATGAAAAAATTATCAAGGAACGGACTTTCGAGTAGGTTTGGTCTTATTTGTTCAAACAGCAATATATGCATGTAAATCTTACAGATTAATTTTCATAAGAAACATCTCGTAAGTTTAGAACCATGCTGAAATATTAACACTTTTCAATCAATCTTTCTGAAAACCGTCGTTAAAAAAATTAATGTAATTTATATAATATTCGTTTTATCTAAAGTATATTATGCTTAAAAAAGTTATTTCATAAAATCTTCCATGTTTGGTATCATCAACTATTACCGGATTGATAATGGTGAATTACTAGCCCATTTATCTTTAAAAAGAGACGTATAATAAAATTCAATTCATAAAGATTGACTGGAAAGTGGAAAGTTTTTAAAATTGACTGAAAATGAGGTATTGTTTTAAAATACCTTGTAAATCCTTACAATTAAATACTTAGAATAATATAGGCTTTTATTCAAACAATCTCTTTACAAAGCTCTGAACGGAATCATACATTCAGTTACATCATTCACTAATAAACTTTTTAAACTACTACTATAAGTTGATTGTTTATATGATTGTCCGAATTTCATTCGCAATTAATGATTTTTGACATAAATACTAGTTAAAAGGACAAGTAAACTAAGCTAATCAATTAAAGTATAGAAGAACTTTAACTCATCCCTAAAAATTACAAAGAGGTACTTATTACGGAAATTATTTTTATATAGTTTTTCGTTAAATGATAAAAAATGTTCTACTAAATAGTAAATTTATAACCACTTATGCGTACGTATAAGTTTCAATAGTTAGTCAAATAACGACCAGACCTACTTTTGCTTTCATTTGAAATCTGCATAAACTATACACGTGTATAATGTAGGAAATACTTTGCGTCAGTTAACGTTTATCATTCTATTCTACAATCGGACATTCATATATTTTTTAAGTCTTTGAAATTTCAGCCCAAAAGTATTTCAGCCGCCTAATTTTTATCAATTACCGATAAAAATATCTATTACTTTCTTATTATTAGACTGGAGAGAAAAAACGATTCTGAATGTCAAAACATTTGAGAATTTTCTCGTTACTTTTCAATACTTAACGTGAAGTCGTTCAAAGATGCCACGAATGTACTCTGTACACGAATTCGGCGTCAAAAGTAATCTAGATTTAAAGGGATTTTCTTTCTCTAGCCAGCGGAGGAAAGTCAAGTCGTAAATGCAATATTTAAAGCTTTGAAAGAATTCTCGAAATTGGCACTCATGTAAAAAAATTAATCATCCATACTCAAGTGAATGTACATCGCAAATCTTTCTAGAACAAATTTTGAGTCTCTCCGCCCTGCGTCGATGCGACTTCAATTTCTTATAGTCGTTTTTATTTTCTTGGACGAAATCTGCCGTTACGCGTATATATATTATCTTGTAAACGAAAAACTTCGATATAGGACACACATTTCTCCAACTCTATTCCCTGCCTTCCTCAATCCATTCCCTCGCCGATTGTCAATTGCTTAGACAGTGAATCTTGATTATTACTTTATTTTCATGGTTTTAATTTTTTTATTTCATTCGAGACGAAACAGCAATGCTCCTGCCGCGCGTGGAATTCCACAAAGAAGACGTTCTTTTGCGATTTTCTTCGGCAACGGCCCGCTCGTGAAACACATTGTATATACTTTCGTTTGAGTTTGTATCGAAAAATTTACAATTCGCACTTTTTACTGCAAAATAGATAGCAAACAGAATTTTAATAATCTCGCGATTACGAGTGGCACAATTAAAACCCACGGGTGAGCCTACCAAATCGGCCTATAAAGTGCGAACCCTTCGTCGTTGTCGAGGCGAAAATTTGAAGCTGTCACTTCAGCCGCATCAGCAGCAGTAAAACGTTTAACGAGCGCGCAATAAAGAATACTTATAGCAGAAAAGCTGGGGATCGTCTTTCGACTGCACCTTCCACGCGCGCCAGTCGTTCTTAACATTAAGGACACTTAACTTTTTAGCCGCCTTTTTTCTGTGTGTAAGTGTTCGTGTATATTTTGCGTCTGCACGCCGTACGTTTTTAATCGATAGTCACATTAATCAATCTACTACATTCCATAATGTTTGCGTTTACTTTTTTTATCTTTTTCTTTTTATTCGCATGCTCAATAACTCGCAGATATAATTATCGCAGTAATGGATAGCAATGATAAGTAACGTTTATTAAAGTTTTTTCTCTGGGGTTTTCTTCCACTTGGGTTATACACACTGTCGCTCTCTCGCGCCTTTTTAACGTTAATGATTGTATATACGTTAATCACATTGATTTATTAATGATTGTGTTCGTACATCTGCGATATCTTTTTTATTTTATTTTATTTTATTTTTTTTTATATTTATCTCTCTATATACGTATTCTTCGACGCGTTGTAGTATCGATTGTCACCTATATTTTACACATTGTTTATTTATTTATTTATTTTGTTTCTCTGCCTCGCCCCACTTTATTTTTTACTTGAGGAGTTGCGTGAAACGAGATTTCGCGAACCCTGTGATCATTTTGTTCGCCTTTTTTTTTCGTAATACTGACAGTATTAGGTATTTATTGCTTTTCACGACACTCAACGTTTTAATACTGGCGGGGGGGCGCCGGACGATTTGGCATCGGTACATTTCGTGGCCAGCCTCGTACGTGAGTATTTTGTCCTCTCTTGTCCGTCGTCGTCTTCACCTTCACTTTAAAATCTCGTTCCACGTCGTCGTTTCTCATGCACACAACAGACATAATTACAACGAAGTGTGAAACTTGTCCATTATTATTTTCATTCTTTTGTTCAAGAGAGTTCCGAATATGGCGAATCGGTATTATACTGTACATATACATTTCTCTCCTCCGTACGTCTCACTCGAGATTCGTGTTTCACGTGTAAACTAGGTTTTCACCCGTTGAGTTTTGCGTTACTTTAGTTGAGAAAAATAGCTCTTCTTTATCGTCATCTTATTTTTTTTCACTTTTTACTTTTAACACATCTGGGATTGCATATTGTTTATCGTTTGTCGCTCGAAGCTGCACGGCAAAAAATAAATCGTTAACAGGTAACAATTTTCGCTAACAATCGACATTATACACTCTTTTTAAAATATTTCATTTGATCATTGTCTTGCTGCTGGAGTTAGATTTGCTTAAAACTTCATGAAACATGTATATAACATTTTTGATAAATAAAATTTCTCTGCTCCAAAATAGTTATGTGATGCTACAGTAAGAACACTTACAATGATTCTATGCCTGCATAGAAACGGGATGAAAATTTTAGAAACATGCGTCACATCAACTATAAGATAGTCGTTTTAGACTCTTTATTTTACTGTTCTATTCGTAAATTTTGAAGAGTCGATGAAAACTCAAAACAACTGATTAATTTAACCAATCTCTCAACGGTTTCTATAAGCATGTTGTATATGGAGAAAACATTCGGTAAAATATCCATTTGTCTCATCATAGTACATTGGTATAATTGCGCGCATATCGATATAGCTATACACTATGTAAATGTCTAGTAGATAAATAAATATCTCTATATTGTTTGCAGGTACAAAAGCCGTTTTTTTTTCTTTAAAATTTGCGTAATTGTGTTTGTCGGTTTTTTCCCTTTCTCATTTCGAGTTGCTCGAATATTCCTTCAAATACACTCTTCAATCTTTTTCTGGTTATACAAATATTATATATTTCGCAAGACTTTGCTGTTCCGAGTAATACGCGGAGATCCATTTTATTTTTCATCAGCTCTATTTATACTTTTTTTTAACTTTCGTCTTTACTAGTTTGTCCCGTTTCTCGTCTTACTTTTATTTAGGACACGCGATACCTTAAGACGGCACGAAGGAAACGAGATTATCGTCGAAGTTCATATTATGCTTTTTTTATCACAGAAAGAGAAAGTATACAGAAGTTTAGAAGACTTATACTTTTTTTTCACTACAAGTGCGCGATCGGATACTCGTTAAGAGAGGCAAACGTCTTATATAAAATTTAAGTTTTTTTTTTATTTTCGATCGATATTGTGCATATGTCTTTTTTTGTCATTTTTCGCTGCACGCGAAATTTTGATACTTTTTGTGATATGTTTTACTGACAGAAACATTTTATTACGTATTTGGAATATGTTATGGTTTAGTTATTCACTGGATGATCTGTGTCTAAATCCTTAAGAGTATGGCTCTGCAATTGTCACATTTGAGTTGCTTGGTGTTTAGTTCCTTTTTTATGCTAAACTTTTGTTTGGTTCTTTTAACGTTCATGATGCGCAGGGAAATTATAAAAGATATTGTTGTTTGCAGATGCTATTTATAATCTGTATGTGCAAATTTTAAAGTTACAAAATTATCAAATGTGACAATTGCAGGGATGTTAGGATCCACTTTGATATTTTGTGATATGGAAAAATGTTGTATAATTACAAGTTTTATAATCTGTTATTTGAAATCTTTAGAGTCAAAATTTTCATTTAACCGTTAGAAGAAGAAGATTTATAAGAGAAACTTTAACGATATTCGAAATAATTAATCAGTTTCGTAGTAGAAAAATTTCAACATTATAATTAGATTCTTTTGCAAAAAAAATTACGCAAATGCTTTGGAGGGCCTTGCAAACTCTGCTTTTATTTAAATTTAATTTTTAAATTCATAGTTCTATTTCAAACTGTTAAATTTATTTTCAAAGCCTCCTCGGCAGATTTGTTAGTTTAAAAACTATGACATCTTTTGCAATACATTTTTTTAACATTTGTAACTCAAGCTATCTCCAATTGTATGGATTCATTTTGGAGCCACACGTTCGTTACCCCTAATAGAACTCCCTATACTATCGAAACTTAAAGTAAATAACGCCCAAATCAATATACAACCGTTATTTTTCTGAAAACGCGTTTACCTCCTTTGCCATATATACCTAATCCATAACAATGTCGTGAAAGACCCTCGCAAGCTAGCGGTCGACACGATACAGCGTAACGAGACAACGCAGATCGGATCGACCCGAGGAAAGAACAGGACAGTGATAGAGGATAGATTATTAGATAATAGATTGTGAAGATTGACTTTTGCATCCGAGTGATGATTCATATACTCACACACATCGACTCGCCCTACCGCGCGCTTATAATATTATAAAAGCTACCCTTAAAAATTAATGATTGTTGATGCAGTATAATTAGAATTCAGCAATTGACGGGAGAAGTGTGTACGTGTATGTATATATTATGCGTCTGTCTTTTTTATATGATGTGTATGTGTTCCATATAGCCTGCACAGTCTTGTGTGCTTTTCCTTCTCCTTTCATGAACCGCAATGTTTCATTCATCGTTTTTTTCTTTTTTTCTTTCTCTCGCACGCGCGCACTTAAACCGCCCGGGCGCTAATAAAATTACAAGTACCAATTAATCTAGATTTATTATCACCTAGACTGACAGAGTGCGCATAATTTAACGATTGCCACCGCGCGCGCCTGTCTTTTCATCGTGCACTTCTCCCCCCTCTGGCTTTGCCTCCTAATATATTTTTCTGCTCCTTTACCGCCCCTTTCTCTTTTGATTCGTTTGATAAAACCCGTACCCGAGTGTATACATATATATATTATATATGCTCTCACCGCTCATTCCTCTCGTCGCGGTATATGTATATATACTCGCTCGGGCGTGCGATATGGATCGATTGTCTCCGCGGTGCTTATTACAAACATCGTGCGCGTGTGTATATACGCGAATTAGGCTTTCGTGTGTAACTTATTTTTTCTTCTTTCTTTCTCCCTTCGAGCACAGCTCAGCAACTTTTTTTTCGTTCAATTAAATACAAGTATGTACAAATCATTTATATAGAAGCAATGCCCGCCCCCCTTGTATTTATATACAGTAAGAGTGTGCCTTGTATTTTTACGCCTTTCTCCGTCTTTTTCTTCCCTTTGGAATAGAAAAACTTTTACTGCGTATAAACACATGCAAGTGCTTTTTAAAATGCCAGTAAAAAAGTATCTGGGTTATTTTTATTTTTCTTTTTTTTTTGGTATTCACATTCTAAAAAGCACACTCAAGATCTTTAATAATACTTGATGAATACTTAGCAGATATATAACTAATTGGTGAAAATTACCAAAATTCCTTACTTAAATAGTAAATTACCAAAAGTCGTCCAAGTCGCGTAAGGTTCAAATAATAATAATAATAATAGACTGTACTTTGAGTTTACAGACATATTGTCAAAGGAATGTAAAATGTTCATGTCACGTAGACCTTTCCAACGTTATTTTTATTTTTTTTTTTTTTTTCGTAAAATGATACAAGTCAAAAGTTTTTAACTCTAAACAAAGATAAAAACTACCTCAATAAAACGGTTAAATGGTAACTAATAAGCAAATGAAAAAACTACCTAATAGCAGATGACTTAAGTCGACGAATCAATTCATTTATTGCAGAAGAATGATTTTCTCACTTTAAAATCTTTTTATAATAATATCTCGTAACAACAAGCAGAAATCGTCATATAACACAAGCAAATTGATGCCCTTATCTGAATTAGTTCTAAATCATTACTTATTATACAACTTTATACTTTTCGAAAAATAAATGAACCATTGAATTGAATAATCCATAAAAGTACGATCATACATTCTTCAGATACCTTCAATCCTGTATTACTCTACGCAAAAAAAAGTAACGTTGGCAAGGTAGATTCCTTTCTCACATTCCTCCCCTGCAGCACTACCTCAAAAGTACAGTTTACCATTATACCAGCATCGCACACTGTCATCCTTCCACACTATCATCACCATCCCCATCGTCCTCACCATCATCTCAACAATCATCAACACGCAATCCGTCGACACTTGTTGACGCACTTTGCAGGAGCGCCGTCGTATATATATCCGCCTCGCGTCGTCGTCGTCCGCGACGAGAATCCCGGGAGTTTGGTGGTTGAATGGTGTCGTCATACGGTAGTATAATCAGGCGTCACACTACCTATGTGTGTATATATATTTATTTATATATATTACTGTACACATCAGCCACCTCAGTTCAATCTCACGAGTAGTCGAGCGACGCGCGCGTCCTGCGCCGGTCTCAGAGGATAACCGAGGAGCTCTCGTGGTGCTCGAGCTGTATCTCCACCGGCTTATGACCGTCCAGAGAACAGTTGGTACTGCAACAGAAAGCGAGAGGGAGCCGGGTGACAGAGAGGCGCGGCCAGTTGAACCCCCGGCGATAAAACACCCTTATTTTTTTCTTTCTCGCGGTGGCTGAGATTGATGCGCGTGCGCGAGCGAGCGGTGAGCTGCTTTCTGAATGCCTTAAGAGGTTGAGGGAAGCTTGTTGAATTAACGTGAATACTCGTTAATCTGAAGATAGTTTTGATTCGATTTAAAAAAAAGAAAAGCGTTGAAGGCTGTGACTTGTTGTTTACATATTTCTACGTGTAAATTTTGCAAAAAAATCAATGATTATGATAAAAAGTGATCATGGAAAAAAAAATAGTTGGCTAAAAATGTCTCACTTGTTCAACTATTTTATTGGTTTATCTTACTTATGCTGAACAGATGGAACATTTTTTACCAATTAGTTGGCAATTGTATCCAATCAGTTTTGCCATGCTTCGAAATATTGTGTAGAGTCATTTATTGAAACATTTTGACTAATCTGTTACAGAATATGTATCAAAAATAATAAAAATGATTTCTACTTCAGGTAATTTAATTAAAATGACTGAAATGCAGATAGTATTTTATCAGCAAATATTCACGTTAATTAAAAAAGTTTAGCACTGATTGTTCTTCATAATGAAGTTTTCCATTATAATCAAATAATCCACGCTTTCACTCAAGAGATCCAGAAAGTTTAATTTTTGTCAGGCGTATGTGCGCTTCGCAATATGTTAACATCATTGTTGAAATTAAAAGTCTGTTTTGCAGAATCATCGGTTATTATAATTAAAATTAAAGCTGTATGTACAATGAAATCAATTACTGATGTGTATTTTTCCTACAATAATATAAAGTCAAGTTGATATACATATACTGAAAATATGTATTTACCATGCAACTTTTAGGCACCACAACTACTGAGATGTAATTATTATTTGCATTGAAAGGAATAAAAGATGAACGTACTTGTTATGTGAGAAACAGGTAAATACTTAAATAGCATGTGGCCAAGAACATGAACTTACTGCTTATGCAAGTGATAAACAATCAACAAAAGCGAATTTCATCAATGTAGATATATATGTACACGAATGATATGATGATGTGCATGAAAATTTAGTGACTCACACTAAAAGAGAAAGAAGAAGGAACAAAAGCCCTGTATATAATCTCAACATTGAAAGACATAATGAAAGCTAGGTCCACGACAATTTCACAATCACATAAATTAAGCTATTTAAGATATAATTAAAATGTCAGTTAACGAATTTCTGATGGAAGAAAGGCAAAGCGTCAAGAAATTATTTTCTCGTTCTTAGCAATTTCATTTGAGCTTAGCAGTATGTTACAGTCGTCACATCCTGATGAAAATACACACACATTGCCACGGCTAGTTTTCCTTAATTATTTGAATAAAAGGGCCCATAAAAAACGTACTTTTATAACTCTTTTACGAGTCTCGAAACGCGCAGTTACATTCCAACACCGGACATACAAAGGTAAGCTTTTATTTACTTTGAAGCAGAAAGAGAGAGAACGAGCCCCGTGGGCTTTTAAATTCATTTAAGTAGAAATCGATACGCTTTTTTATCATCACCAGTAACACGAGGACTTTCGTTATTTATCCTTTAACTTTTCACAAGAAAATGTGCAATAACCCATCGTCATCGTCGTCATTGCTATATCAAGGAACAAAGAACGTATAACGTATATATAATTGGATATACTTCACAGAAGCCAAATAAAACAAAAACTCAGCACATGTTGCATTTATAGCCCCATCGAAGCACGATCGCGCGATTTCGATGCGAGGAGAGAGAAAAACAAACAGAGGCGTGGGAGAAAGGACAAAGGGCGGCTCCTTTTGATATTTAAAATTGCGAAGCGCACAGACGATAGCGCGTCATTCTTGTGCTTGCAGCATCCTTTGACGTCGCGCGCGGAGAGCAAGGATATATAGACAGAGAGCAAGAGAGCACGCGTGTGTTAATCTAGAGGCAAAGATCACAGCCGACGTATATATATATATATGTACAGCGCGTGTATATATGTGTGTATGCATGTATGTATACGTACGCACCCGCGCTTATAAATAAATCAGTATAAACATATATAATATGGTTGAGTTGTAAATATACCTATATATTTATATATAGTCATTCAGCTAAGTTACTTTTTTATTTATATATATATACACACATACATATATACAAAGTTTTATATACGACTATATGTATGATAGGAGTCTTATCCATAAAACGCAAGGTTCCAACCACGTGCAAACGAGGGAAAATATATATATAACAGAGGCATTGTAGAGGCATGTAGAAGTGAGAAAGAGGGGAAGAGAGATAGAGAGACAACAGAGAGATAGAGATAGAGAGGAGTTCATGTTTTATCATATAGTATATATATTTTGTGCGAGGAGAGAGCGTAAACGAGTAGAGAGCATAACGCAAGGTGTGTCATCAGTAAACTCGTCGTCGTTGTGGTATTATTATTATTATTATTATACAAATCGGTGGAAATTTTTCCTTCCCCGCAGTCTCTCGAACAATATATAACGAAGCTTCCTTCCCGTGTAATGGTATTGGCTCTACGGTTCTTCCAACGCGCGTCTTTCTTTTCACTCTTTCCGTTGTTTTTTTTTTTTTTATATTCGGTATACGTAGTGGAGAATAAGTTGAAAGAGAAACAATTCACTCGGATTTTAACGAGTAGCTTTACGACTCAAACTTTATTTTGCTTTCGATCTCTACGGTAGATAGGTATATATCTCGCGTTTTTTTCTCCCTTTAAAAGCAAACTTGTGATAATAACAATAGTTTCTGTTTATTCGTCGTTTAATGAGTTTCATTTACTTTGATGTTAGTATTTTATCGTTCGCGGAGGAAAGCATTTAGTTGTTTCTATTATTTGAAAAATTTTCTCGGTTTATTGGTTGTAATTTAGGTCGATATTAATATTTTGTTGTATGCCATTCGATGTATCTGAATATTAATTCCGAAAATAAAATTAAATACCTTAGTTTAAAACTTTTATGTGATGGCGACAAATAAGAAAGAATTCTGAAAAATTTATCCCGAAAAACTGTATGATTTGCTGTTTATTAGTTTTTTTTGTGCAAGTCTGTTCGTTATGATGTTAATGCTAATTAACTTGTAAGGAAATTATGCTATAATAGTGTGACATTCACACTAGTTACTCGAATTCTACTGTCAAAAATGCTTTAGTCCTTATAAATTAAGCGACAACTTAAAATTCCAATGAAAACAAATTCAAGCTGCATTTTAAAATATTTCAAATGATAAACTTATATCAGCGTTAAATAATTATGCAAATGAAATTTCAACACAATGTTTACAAACCACAAAATGAACGAAATTAACTAACTCAATGACAGAACAAAATCGAGCACAAGAGGCATTAAAACAATCTTTGCAAATCACGAGCGAAAACTCTGTATTAACTTTTAATTGTTTCGTGTTTAAAAAAGTGCACTGCTACAGAAGGTATGGTATAGCGAAAATCTTTTATTGGTCTTACTTGATTGAATTGAATTAAATTCTGTTCGAGAAAACTCTTCTAGCAAAAAAGTTTTCAAAATGAAAATCTGCAGCGAATAAAATGCACTTACGACTCTAGATATTTTTGTGCTTCAAACATTTACTTTATCATCAAAATTTTCAAGTCTGTAAAAATGACTATAAAAAGTTTATTCTCAACAACGAATTTTTTAAATGAAGTAAAAAATATGAAGTAATAATTTTGCTGAAAAATTAAAATCTATATTATTTAAAAAACTATAAATTAATTTTTTCAAGTAACCGATTATTAATCTATCCATTCTCCTATTTTTTCCAATTGAAGAAGCAATCTATAAACTTCATTCGCATTAGTAGACGTCTGATCAAAATATTTACAAATAGCGACCAACATATAAGTATTTCCAGTCACGAGATGTCACACGGAAATTTTTATCGCGCACTTCCTTCGCAGCGCCATATGGCAATAAAATAAACTTCATGTTAATGCGGCATCATCCAATAATCGAGGTGGAAGAAACAGGTGAGCGAGCTCGGATACACGGCACGTGACGTGTCGGCCAAAGCATTAAAAAAAAAGTGATATGATTTTATGTCTGATCTATAATCCAAGGTGGCGCAAGGTGTGAATATCACATTGCAAGTGCGCGACTCTTGCGTGACTTGTATAACTCGTAATTTCTCATACCGGCTGCGCAGGTCATGCAATGCATTCACAATTATTATATATATATACATGACCAACATTCTAACGGTCGTGTCGTTTATTTATAGATTCTCATTTAGATTAATAATCGCATGGTGGCTACGGATATATTAATATTAATATTTCTGTATTAAATTTGTATTGCTACATCCTGGTAGAAGAAAGCTGATATGTACATAACTAATTACGTAAGCTTAAAATTATCGCATATTTATTGATTCGAGTAATTCAGAAAATTATGTGTAATATCTCAAAATAAACGTAAAGAGGAGGTTTTTAATCTTATATTTTGAAATTTCTTTGCAATTAATATTAGGTATAGTTAAAACAAGCTTTCTTTATGAGGAAGAAAAAACTGCTTCTAGGAAATCTTTTTAATAATTTTGGACGTATAGCAGATTTGAAGTTGGTTAAAAATTTAAACTTACTCATACTTTGTAAGAAAATTCCATCATTCCATTTATTTTTTTATTACTTTAAGGTTATGTACCTCAGACTTATCTTCTATCAAGAAAATTATATACTTTAATAATGCTTATCAACTTAAACTACAACTTTTAATGGACAATGGGGGATTCGTGCAGCAACTGTACAACGAGCTTCATCATACTCTACATCAACGGCTAAATGCTCATTTAACTGTATACAAAATGGCTCGCGTGTAAGAGTAATCAAAATGGCCGACACGAGATATGCCGAAGAATCCGTGCTTATTGCCCGCCTCACAATTCCTTTCCACCTTCGATCGCAGGACGACGCGTGTGATAAATAAGTATAATGACTCTAACCTCGATGGTGTATGTATATTAATAGTGTGTGATATATCAATCAATTGCAATTCTTGCTTGTTTAATGTAATTTTAAATAATCGACTGTAATAATTATTATTTTAAATTTTTTCTTTCGGCAAAGGAACATTGAGATCCTTACACTGTAACCATGGGTCAGTGGGAAGGTTGTCCCGATGGCTGCAGGAGTGATGGAGAGAGTGTTGGTGGTGGTGGTCCATTCAGGTTGAGGCAGATGGGGGGTAGTTGTCTTACCATGCCGGAGCCGAATTGCTGTAGCAGCCCGGCGCCCTGCTGGGACGAGGTCGAGGAGACCGAGGGCCTGCGCGAGTTCCTTATGCTGGTCATGCTCGAGGACAGGAGGTACGGGACGCTGCTGCTCGTTATCGGCATGCCGCCACCCTGTGGACAGAATATACGTGGTTTTATTTTCCAAAAAGTTAAGTTTGATACCCAATGATGACTTTTTTTAACAGTTTATAAATATTTGATATATAAATGAATACCTACTAAAATTAGGTTCCGCTTATATTCCATTATTATTGAGTCTTTAAAACTATCTCAAATATCTCATCATTGTGATAAGTTAAAGAATATCGATGACAAAAATAATTGGCAAAAGTCAAAAATTAAAAAAGAACAACGGGAAATACGAAAATGTTAGTAGGTATGTAAGTCTCTGTAGATTTCGACGTAACCTAATATATTTCAGCAATGATTGTTAACCTAGGCTAAGCGATGTCAACCGTTGACAAATATTATCAAATATCATTTAATGTTGAAAAAATTGTATCATTAATTAAAATGATCCAGAAAGTTAACAAATCCAAAAACGTGTAAAACTCAATATGATTATACTCAAGAAAATACTAATTGAATATACAAATACTGTACAATTAATTTAACTCGTATCAATAGAAATAAATATTCTGTTTATTGTTCCATTTCCCAAATAAATGTTTTACCAATATGCAATTACATTTCCTGAGAGAACTAATTGAAAAAAAACTTCGAATATTCATCGAAGTATCACATAATTTTCCCAAAATCCCATGCCCATTTTTCCAGTCAATTAAAACGACCTAACTTTTTACACTTACCTATCCACATTACCACCAACAAAAATAAGTAGATACATTTCTACACCTATTCTCCTTATCAAAGAACTTCAATCCACTCATGCTCAAAATCAAACCCTTAATTACCATCCTGCACAATACCCCAAGGCGCCAAAGTTCACTCCCTCCCCCCTCCTTTCAATCACATACCGTGGGAGGTGATAGATTGATGTTGGAACCGCGTCTCTCTTGCGGCCCCGTGCTCGAGTGCCGGCGTATCGGTAGGCCGCCTCCGGGCGTGCCGCCCGGTGAGCTGGCGCAAGACGGTGCTATCCGGATCTTGGGCGTCATAAGCGTGTTGTCCGACAGCCGCCGGCTCGTGAACGTGTTGGCCACGCGCAGGAAGTTGCTGTCGGCGTTCGCCGACGACGTCGAGCCGAACCACCAGGAGCCAAGCATGCCTGTACAGTATGGGTGTGTGTATAATGCATAGAGCGTTAACGAGGCGTGAGTAAGCGAGAATTATGGCGTTGATAAAGGAAATGTATGTTATAGTTGAAGTATTTTCCATTTCAGCGAGTGGTGGGTATTTTTTTTTCTTTTACCTAAATATGCGGGTATTGCAAAAAAGTAGAGCGAATATCGATTTATTGCGGTATACGTCAATGCGCTCTGTCTACGCATATATGGAAGCTGAATATCTTATTTCGCTAAATGGATAAATGGACTGGGGTTGTATAAGAAAATTTAAAAATTTCTTGAATCACTGTTGAATGAAATTTATTTTTCTATTGGTATTCATGTATAAACTCGCCGTAGTATCTAATCCGATTTGTAGCTTCCTCTCTTCCGTTTTTCAATGCGGACTATGCGTAAAAAAATACAGCGTTCTAAAATTTCCGCGTGCAACGTATAACCGCGTTAGTGTGCTATTCAAAAGTGCGAGCGTCACGCGAGTGCTGCGATATACCCACGTTCCAGCGCCTGACATTTTCTTACTATCAATTTTTTTCATATTTTTCAAATACTTTCAAATTCCAAGCCGAATTCGGCAAGAATTATTCTCTATAAATATAAAACGATGGAATTACACTCACCGCTCATAGAATTCTTCCTCGACGTCATGTTCTCCGCTGAGGCCGTCATGGATATAGAGCCTTCGGTAGCAGAAAAGAAAAGCAAGAAAAATTTTCACGATTACACATGGAGCATACGATCGTCGATTAACACAACGTGCAAGACTAAAAATTGACAAACTACCGCTTCGTGGAGATGCAAACGCACCGATAGAATTTTTCCGCGCCATGTCCTCGGCCGACGAGGTCTTGCGCTGCTCAATGCGCAGATTAGGTATGTTGAAGGGCGGCACGTGCATGTTGTCGGTGCTGTACTGGTGCCGAAGCGGTCGGTGCCTCTCAGGACTCGGCAGAGATAGGTTGTCAAGCTTCAGCTTGTTCCCCTGGTTCCTTTAATTTCAGAGAGCGCGAGCGAGCGAAGCAGTCAATATTGCATTAATTATTCTCGAAAGGAATGTTGAAGGTAAGGAGGGAGGTTAATTAGTTTGGGTAGGGTTTCAGTTTTATGAGAAAACGAGGTGAATCATTTCGACGGAGAATGAGCAGAGATGGCTTTTGATTAAGTTTTTGACTTGCGCGGTTTCTTTCGAAACGACGTATGTACTTATGTTAGAGAAGTTGTGTGTGCGGTTTAAATGGAATTTATTTTTCCAAGTGAAGAGTTGTTTGTTTGGTTGTTATCCAGCGGAATAATAAAATAAGACGCAAGATGATATCAAATATGGGTAGGTAAACCGAAATTTTTATATTCAACGTTATTTCAATGTTATTTTAATATTCCTGTAGCAATATTTGTATGTATTTTAGATTCAGAGAAATGAAATCTTTTAAGGGCAGTACCGAATTATACGCGAAGATCCATAATGCATTTTCTGAAGTATGTTTATAAAACGATAATTGAATTTATAATGGATTTTATTTATGAGATTGTTATGAGAAATTTCCGCATACCTTTCTATTTGGTTCAACATCTCCTGCAGAACCTCGAGAAGATTCGAAAAGTGCTCGAGAGTCAGGCCGGGGTTGACAGTTTGCGGAAGTAGCGAAGGCATTACACGTGTCGCCATTATGTTCACCGACAATCCATATTTCTTGTCACTCAGCATTAACCCATATATGCCTGCAGGCAATGCGAAGCAAATCTATGTTAAGTACATTGTGTTTTAATAACCCGAATCGAATACTACCGTAATATCCTATTTATATCGATCCCACTTGCTTTGTAATCAATTTAATTGAATAATCATAACTCTATTCCCATTTAATTTATTAGCTTATTTAATCTCTTCTTGAAATTTAATATTACTTTAACGAGATAATTCAACCATGTCGATCCCTTTTTCAGAATTAATATTTTTGAATTATTCGTAATTATTGGAAGTTAAATACATCACTTTAAATTACTTCAACATTAAATTTTGTTCTCATTTGAAATATCAAAAAGATATGCAATTATTATAAAAAGTTTCATCATCTAACTTCAAAGCTTTTGAATTTTCTTTGTCTTTGCCTTTTTGAAATTAGTTACTCCTGTCAAAATAGAAGTTGAAAAGTTGCTTTAATTAATTATAAATTTTTAAATATATACGCTACAACAAATTTTAATTTTCATAATATAACGAGACGTTCTTAAAAAACTTTAATTCTAAAGTTTGCGCTTTTAAAATAAGTTTATGTAAAAAAGTTATATATTCTCATTTTAAAGAAAAAATGTAAAATAATGAATTTTAAATTTAAACCAAACGAGCTACCATGCACAATCGTACATAACATTTAAACGTAACCGTCGGTTTTACCAATGACGCGCCGACGTGCGCGTTTCATCGTCACTTACTTACAACCCGCACGATGATCTCGGGCTCCTGTAGCTTGACCTCCCAGAGAATCGGTAACACCTCGTCGATGATCTGCTGCTTCTCGAGTCGATTCATCATGCAGGACAGGGCGTTCATCAGGATGCGCTGGTCCGTCGTGCTGTTGATGAAGGCGAGCTTAAGCTTCGGCAGGATCGTTTTGCGTATGGCCATGTCGTCAAGGTAGTCCGTCACCTTCGACACCGCCACGAAGGCCGCCGACTATAGGATCATTAAATTTGCACGATTAAATATGATACAGTTGCAAATTGTTGGAACTTTTTGCGAAAGATTTAGAAGATTGGCAAAGTTGCTCTTAATAGGGGAAGTTCATTGTTGTGCATTGTACTAGATTCCGTTGAAGTTGTATAATTATGTGTGTTTTAGAGCTTTAAGTGTAGTTATGTAGGTCACCCATGAATTAACATACTTGCGGGTAAAGCGAAAGAAATATTATTTAATATGCTCCTGTTACGATTCTATTTTCATTGAAGAATTAATTTTTTGCGTCCTACGCCACCTAGCGGTAAGACAAGATTCACTAAACACAAAAATTTTATCCTACGCAAAAGATTATTTAACGTAGGATCAATTATTTAAAAAAAAATATCATATTTTCACAAAAAATCTCACCTGAATTTGAATGGTGTTGCTTTCGAAGGAATTGTACAGCATCGGCAGGATATCCTTATTGATACTATCTAACGTTGTTTTTTCCAGTATGATGTGCAGATTTTCAAGCAGTACGACCGAGCCCTGAATCGACCTGGGCGACGAGAACAGCGGCCTGAAGCTCGGCCAGATGATGTTCTCGTAGTCCTCGATCGTGCTGTTCTGGATCAGGTAGAGGATTGGCTGGAGTACCGAGGCGAACACCTCCTGCGAGCGCGTCTCCATCTCCAGGCATGGCCATATGTGCTGGTACCAAAGTTTCTGCGGAACGACACACCCACATTATACGTGTTGTTTTTTATTTCTGCTGTTATTCTACGGTATTTTTATATCGAATGAGAATTGAAATGTATTTGCATTGATAATATTAGATTTATTTTGACAGGAGCTTCGATTGAAAAACGGGAAAATATTTAGCCTTTCCACGAACTTTAGCTGACCTACTTCAGAGCTGTTTGTTTCGATTTTCATATGGGTGCAAGGTTAGCGGATGGAAAAAGAAACGCATGGTAAAGAGGAAATACCTTTTTGACGAATTTTATGGTATTTGAGTTGATACAGTAATTATAATGTGTAGGCACAAAAAGCATTTCATTAAGTTGGAAGCGCTGGAAGCGAGTATTTTCCGGACTTTGAGCGACCTTGACCGTCTTTTTCACGGCTAGTAAGATTTAATTTATATTCGCGTGTACTTTTCATTTCACTTATATTATTACACATATAATTCATTGCAGTAAGAGAAGAGTTAAAACGCGTTACATCGAATAAAAAGTACACCTAGACGTTATTTACGTAGACTATCAGATTCAATCTCATCTTGTTGCATCTGCATCTCGTCATAAATTCACAGCGATATTACTTTATATTAGTTCCGTGAAAAACCTTTCCTCCCTTAAGGATTCAAACGGAAAACATTAAAATACGGGGAAGGAAAGGGGAGAAATTCAATCTGTCCTTACCCGTGGAATATAGGGCAGGACTTCTTTGAGTGTGTTCCTGTAGAAGTGCGATTTCTGCGCGGGATCCTTCATCTTGATGACGTCCAAAAACTGCAGCGCATGTACCGACGGATCACTGCAAGTGTCGTGGGTGTAGAAGGTTATTTTTTTGGAGTGTGTTAGTTAATTATTAGAAAGAATGGATGTTATGCTTGTATGATGCTGCTTTTAAGTTTATTAAAATTTTTTTTATTTCGGTAGTAAGTTTGCGGATCCAAAGCTTATTTAAAATTTCCTTCTTTTGAAAGTAAACAACAATATCTAACTAATGTTAATTTGATATTACTGTTTAATTACTCAAAACGCCTTTTCAGTGAATATTTCAAATTCCGTAAATGGTTGCAACTTTAACGGCTGCAATTAGTGCTAATGGTAGTTACGTCTGAACTATCTATAGAGAATTTAAAATATTGAAACTCTAAATTTAGTGCAATAATTATAGAATATTTATAATAATGTTCGAAAATATTAAATATTCACTACAAATTACTCGTTGTATAGTCAGTTTTCATCGAAATTGATTTTACGTCCATTTTGACAATTTTATATTGCATTTAATAACTGAAAGTATCATCTACATTTAGACATTTTTAACTGCATTTGAAAGTGCTTATAACTGATTAACATTTAATCTTCTTTGGCAAGTAGAAAGTGCAACAATACCATCATTATATAGTTTGTTATACATTATTGACACACATAGATATTCTCCGAGTTCCGATAAAGAGACCAATTTTCCAGAAAATAAGCTCAGCTTAACATTAAATAGTTTATATCTTGAGAGGAGTCTATAAGATTAAATTGTTGATTCAGAGCTTTATTTTCAAATGCTATAAGTCGGCTTTCGAAACCACATTTATATTCATTTTGCAAAGGTCATACGCTGTTCCTTTAAATACGCAGTCTTATAGGTTTAAATATACTATTAAATTCAATGTTATATTCAATTTTCATTATAAAATTTAACAAGGCCGTCTTACCTCTTTCAAATTCATTTTCTTATATAAATATAAAACAAAATTAATCAATTTATCCATGTCAATATAAGCGAAACTTGGTTCCTCACGAGGGATCTTTGAAGCAAACAATCGTAAAGTTTACTCTTCGCAACACTCTCACTTACATACTCACACTCAATGCACCGTCACCCATACAGACACTTGACGATCCCATATTATTCAAACTATTTATCTCCTGCCCCATCACCCGATCGCACCGATAAATAACCCCGCCCACAACCATAAAAGAGGCACGTGTGCTCATACCTCCTGATGGGCAATTACAGCGGGTTGCGGATTTCTAAAAGTGCCGCCTTTACCGGCTTTTCGAATTTTTATACGTCGCTACTTTATGAGACAAGTCGCTGCCTCCATATGCACAAAGAGATTTTGTATCGGCTGCGCGCCCCGTAAATTCGCAGATGCGCGGTATGCCATCCCTGCGTAAGTGGATCTTCCAATGAATATTGAAGCACGCGGTGTAGGTACGTATGATGGATAAAGAAGTAGTGGGTTGTAATTTTTTCAAAGTTGTTGATGTTTGAATTTTTGGAAGTTTTATGAATGATACTATAACGATGGAATTATTATTATTATTAACCGTTGATATAATTTTATGAAATTGTTTGGAAATTCTTCCATATTGATAACTCAAATTGGGCAAATATTTTAATAATGACGAAAATATGGTATGTTATTTAATAAAGATCATAATTTTTGCTCGAAATTTTAGGCAAATTCGATAACATTAACAACTTTAATTAAAATTATCCTTGCTGCCAGTCGCAGTCGTGATAGCTTTTTCTGATGATATCATAATATACAGCAGACATTTTCATTATCATAATTTATTTTGAAGATTAATGAAATGCATTGAGGAAATTTCGTAATAATTATGTCAAAACTCAGTGGAATTCATAAAATACTTTATAACTATAATGAAATATCTGCACATATTAAAACCTTAAATTTAATCTCTTAAATGTTTTCGTCAACAAAGCCGATTAAACCCACTACTCACATACCTTAACCAATTTCCAACCCTTACAATAAACAATCTAACACTTCCACCATTTATTTTGCATCCCTAACCACGTACATACACTACTCATCATAACATCGTTTCCTCGTCCACCCATGCCGTCGTAAACAACGGCAACACACTTCGCATCGCGTCGTCCTCAAAATACATCGTAACATACACCCGCACGTGTGCAATCTACAATTTAAAGCCGCGCATTAGCGAGTCAAATGAGCCGCGAGCACGAGGGTAAACTTACGTGAAGTACTTGATGAGGGAGAGCAGCTGCCCCGTAGGCCGGATCTTGGGGTCCTTCTGCGTGAGTCGCTGTATGGCCTCCTGCAGAGGCACCGGTACCCTCGGCAGCAGGTTCTTCACCTGTACGTCCAGCTGCGAAGAGAGAGAGATAAGACCGGGTCAGCGATTAAGAGTTGAGCAGAGGCGAAGATTTGTGGAATGAGATAGCTACTTTAATGGTATAGTGTGAGTTTGAATATTTTTGAAAATTAACCTTTGGAGATCTATATTACAGTTAAAAGATCGAGAAATATTTAATGTTTAAGAAAAATTAAACAGTAGTAGTATATAACTATATCATCTATATTTTCCGTTTTTATATATCTATATTTTATAGCAAGCTCTTTATTAATTAAATACAATTTCTATTGGTATTTCCTTTATAAGGGCTTTACAAATATTTTATTGATGTCATGAAAATTATACGAACGATTGTAACAGTAAAATATCATATCTTCCATCGAAACTTTGCCTCATTTTATTATTTTCTTTTGGATTATAAATTGGAAAACTAAGCTGTTTCAAAAATATGATTCTACAATAGGAATAAATATAGGTTTATCGAATATCCCAATAGTAGTGTTTAATTAGTCGAGTAGACGGTATGTTCCATCGTAAAAGACAACGCTTATTAAAGAACCTTCTTGTTTCTCAAATATAGACGATTATTCTCTATTTTTAATATAATATTTAAACTAAAAAGGACATCAAAAATCTTACGTCAACCTTCGGAAATTATCCCTGAATCACATAAATAACAACAAATTAGTTCCGTAAGTTTCTGTATGCTTTGATTTCACTATCGAAACGAGCATAAACTAAGGCAATGTTGTTAAACGGCGTTATATACCGAGAGACAACAGTATTGATGGGTTTGAAGCTTTTAGGATCATTTGATTTAGTCAGCATCATCTCTCGAATTTCGATTGCGTATGCAACGTTAATAGCCGTGGCGTATTGCAAATATATAGACCGAAAGCCATCAGCTATCGATAAAATACACGTATCTATACGAACGGGACTCCGATCATCGTACCGACTATCAGTTAATACGAAACATTTCAATTATATTTGTTCTGTATATTCCCCATTTACGTAAAGTAACTTGAATCTCATAAAAACAAACAAATATAACCAGCACCTATCAGGACCTATTAAAACGTATATTGGCAAACACAAAGATTGCATCCCAAAAGTGACGGTGTACTACGCGAGGATACTCCTCCCAAAAGTTCGCAAGTTAATATAGACACACTGCACACGAGTACGTACGCGTCCTATATCTATTTAGACACGTCTAGCGCGACTTGACTTTCGCTCTTATTACGTATGCATTACAAACCGCGCTGGTTAGTTCGCCAACTAAACGTCATGACATATTTGCACTCGAAAAATTGTCTATCCCAGAAAATTTATGGCTTATCGTCTTCAACAAGTCTTCATTGTAATAGTACATTTGTTTACCAAGAAATAAAGAGACAAAGACACGTTTGAATGTAATCGCTCACCGTTTCGATCTGCTTCATGTAATCGTTTACGTTGTGATTCGCCTGGACGATAGAGCGGCCGTGATTGAAAACCGCACACATTATCATGCCGAGGCTGTACATGTCGCAGAGGATGGTGCCCATCTTCTTTATCTGCACCTCAGGCGCTGATTATACAAAAAATTCCGTATTAATCGAGTTATCAACCTATTTATGTTGACGTAGCAAGTACTGAAAGCTTTGTAGTAGAAGTGCCTTTTGGTCTCTATTCATTTAGTGTCTATATGTATTATGTACTTTGACATTGACCAAATTTTTGAAGGTGCAGTGTGACTGGATGCATAAACTATTTGTTAGAATCTTCAAGACAGCTCGAAGTATAAGATTTTTGAATACTTACCGATATAATCAAGGTTTGGCTGTGTTACTTTTGGTACGCGATTGGTCCAAGGAGCTATTGGAATGGGTTGCGTCGCGTCTTTTTCGTTCACTTTTTCTGTAACATTCAGCTTCACTGTATAAGCAATGTTCAAAACAATTAAGCAACATTACCTAAGGTTACTCCTAAAAATATTTATAAATGAATAGTATGACAGTATTTATAGTGAATATCTTTAGCAGTTTTCTAGTTTATTAATCTGTATATCACTATATTGCATGCAATTCATGTAAAGGATTGTGTAAGCCATGGTTGAAATGAAAATATCAAATATCATGTATTTTTATTCAAAACTTATTCATATTAAATTCCTAAATAAAGAAACTTTTCATACTTGAAGGATAATTTATATGTACGCTAAGTTATACAATTCGCACTAACTGGACGTCAATTATGCGGACCAGATCCATATAGAGTTTTAAGTCTCTTTG
This sequence comes from Torymus auratus, assembly GCA_900474315.1. Taxonomy (NCBI): domain Eukaryota; kingdom Metazoa; phylum Arthropoda; class Insecta; order Hymenoptera; family Torymidae; genus Torymus; species Torymus auratus. The sequence goes on from UXGD01001387.1 coordinate 26,629, forward strand.
ACGACTGATTTCCAAGATTTCTGTCAATAAAGTTATTAACGAAGAGACCAAAAGTCTCAAATGGATTTAAAATGAGTTTAAATTGTAGCTTATTGAAGTATTATTCCTTGAGTACGAAAAAAAAAAATTAATTCAGAAATATAATAGCAATAAATTGTTAATAATAATATGTGATAATTTGTTTCTTCCTCAGAGTAGAAGCTTTGAAATGGTGAGAATAATTTTCAAAACAAAATTTGTGCGTGCAGGTTTGTGTGCATATGTATATATACTGCGTGCGTGCGTGAGTGCGCGTGTGCGTGTGTGCGAATAACAATCTTTTTTATTCTTGTGTGATTTTTTTAGTTTCAACCATGGTTTGTTTCCTTCAGTAACATTAATTTGACTAGTTCCTAATTTAATTATTTTTCAGTATCTTATATCCTTTCGTGAAAATTATCAATTCAGTTATTAATTGCGAATCTTGAATACATCGAAATCGTATAACCAAGTGTAACAATTACTTAATTAAATTGACATGTATATTTTTTATAAACATAATTATTTAATAAAAAGTAGTTATTTTTCAATAGATCTCTGGTACTAGAAGTGAAAGATGAAGCTATAATTACATCCTATTATAAATTGAATCATGGTCCCAGAAGGACAACGTATTTAATTATGTAATGAATAACAATGTCATTAATACTACTGATTTATTGATAAATATAATTGGAATGATCTGCAATCATGATGCAAAATATTCATGTAGTTCTAGTAATTTGATGATCATAAATTCATACATACGAAAATTGAAAATTTCATATACAGACACAAATTTAATATTTCGATTGCTTCTGAACGTAAAACTTATTCAATAGCAAATTTTCGAGAATTACTTCTTCTCCTTTCTTTTCTCCAGACTTTCAATTTTCGCATAACCTAACTATGAATAGTGCCAATAAAAAAAGCCAATATTACACAAAAACATCCATCCTCACCAGCAAACTCGAATCCGAAGAGCTTCCACGTGCCCCTCTTCGTGATAAGGATACTAGTCGGACACAGATTCCTGTGCATGACCTGGGCGCTGTAATGCAGGAACGACAGCGCCTCGACGCACTGCTGCAGTCCGTATTTGATCTCGATGTCAAGCATTTCGTACTCCTTGGCGTAGGTGGGTTTGCCGCCGCTGAGGGGCACCGGCGGTATCGGATGATGCTGGTGTGGCGAATGATGATGATGGTGGTGGTTCATGCCCGGGGGAAGAGGCCCACCACCAGGACCGCCCGTGGGGGCTTGAGCTGCAGTCTGGGCGGCCTGAGTCGCCTGGAACTTTAGCTCCTCGGCGGCGAAGACGTTGGCTAGACTGGCGAAGACCGGCTCCGCGGCGAAGGCCAACGTCTCCTGGCATTCTTCTACCGGGTGGATGAGCTGTGAGAAAGAGACAATTTGTCGACGTCAGTGGTGAGTGGGGTTTTGAGATGGTTTTTCGAGAGAAGAATGAAGAAAAATGTTCATGATGGAAAAGTTATGTATGCTTATTAAGTGGTAAAAAATATTGGATTTTATGTAAAAAAGACTTAATAATATGCAAGAATACTTTTTAAAAATATGTAAGATCTTTTCTGTACGTTTCTAGCAAATTACCTTTATGCCACATTTCATATAGGCATGCCTCCCTTAGTTTTTATTGTTAATGCAAAATGCTAACATCAAGTTTCAATAAAGGTAATTGAATACGAGCATCGTTAGGAGACAAAACAATTCATTTAACTGCTTGCGTTTATTAAGAAAAAGCATTTATAGAGAACATTTGAATAGTGTGTCAGAGTAGCTACCTACTGAAAATATTTGGACACATATGTCATAATATCCTATACCCAGTTTGGAAAATTACATAAATCAATTCGCTTCGAACAGTTCATACAATATCAGCACGCTTTGATGTTTGATACACATTAGATATAGTTCCAGCATTTGGCAATATGTCAAATTAATATATTCATCGCTCTTTATATGCCGCTTGAACATATTTATAATTAAAAAATTTTATTATCTAATTTTTGGACGTTATTTGATCTGTAATAACGTTTGAGATACCAAAATTCAAAGCTAAAAATATCATACTTACGGATGTTACACGTCAAATCGAGAAAAATTAAATAAAAACCATGTAAAACGTCAGCCGAATTTTTACTATGGGTTATAAACGGTCTACCACTTGGATTTCAAACTTGGATATTTAATGATCACATCAAAGCCCCGAAAATTAGCAATTTTACTCTAAAGTGGACGCTTTGCAAGGATGAAAAATCCGGAACGTTGAAATGTCATTTCAAGTTTTAATTAACAATTTAGTTAATTAAAACGTACGTTTAATTTTTGGCATTAAACGTGGGGAAATGAGCAATAAAGTCAAAAACGACGGCACGTTAAAGCTCTTATTCGTTCGACAAGCTAAACGACTCGTAAAATCCTACAATTTTACCATCTTTAATCAAATTTCTTAACCAAACATAAAAACTCATCGAAGATAACCCTACTACCATCTCTAACAAACTGCTGTACAATACAAAACAGCCGCGTTAAGTCGAGCGCGAATTCCTTCTCTCCAATCCCGTAAAACTACGTACGAATTTACGCAAAGTATTAATTAATTTGAAACACAATTAAGCCAGACAGACGAGCGTGCTCAAGGAGTCTTTCCGCAACGCAACTCCGCGCAAAAGCGGCTTCGCGTCCCCTTTGTAGCGCGTCGGGGTGCAAGGTATACGCGCGCCTGGAACTGACATCGACGATTACGCGCTATGCTACTTGCTGTATAAACCTTTTGCACACTCGCACAGAGGGACTAGAGAGAGGCTCAAAAGTTTTGGCCGCGCGCTATATAGTTGTACCCGAAAACTGTATTATTGCTGTGACGGTTGCATATTAGGGAAAATAGTTATTTATGAGAGTCCGAGTACGGCTTTCTTTGAAAAGGGGGAGAGTTGATTGAAAAATCGTCAGGACTTTTGATTAAATTAATTGGAATGCGGGAGACCGGATTGATGAAATTTTGCAAAATCATAAAGCCGAGAAACTCCATCGAAATAAACGAGGTAATTCGTATATGTAAAACATCAATGCAAATACAAAGAATGTAACATTAATAAACTTAAGTTGAAAAAGAAATAACGCTTTTTTGTGAAAACTCTTTTATTTTTTGCAAATTTCCCAGAAAAATAATTTCCATTTCTACAATTACTTAATATTTTACTTTGAAAGTAAATTTCACTTTATATACAGTAATGAAGCAACGATTTTATAAATTTATCACTCGCTGTCGTTCCGCTCATTAAACTTCGAAGAAGCAGATTTGATTAAAAAAAACACAACGAAGCGAGATTAAGCTCAGGACTTTGTTGTTGGCGAACTAAATTATCCGCCCCGGAAGACGCGCGCGGAAACGAATTACCGCTTTCTCCAACTACAATTGAAATGAGGCTTAGGTTTCGTGCGAGTTCGAAACGGACACACGCTACGCGTAAGCGCAGTTCGATAAACTGTAAATTGGCGCCTGAGAAATGCAACAAAATTCGTAAGTAGAAAGTTTGCCGACTATGGCGCGAGGAGTAAATTTGCCGAGCACACAGGCGCGGACGATTTAAATTGTTTAGTGTTTTAGGTGTGAGCAATCGATGTTAGAATTGCGTTTGGCAAACGATATTAAATAAATAATGATATGGCAACGTGAATGAATCGATGATTGTGAGAGAAAAAACTTACTGTCAAAATTTTCGGATGTCGCAGTCGTTCCAACTGTCGAACTCCACCTCGCAGAATTTCTGCCACGGTTTCTTTCCTCTTAGGTTTGTGGATTTTTTCTACAGATCGCTTCTCGAACAAAAATATAGACACTTCCTGAAACAACAAAAATCACAATTCAACGTTAATAACAAGCAATATAAGCTCTTATATCAATTATAAAGTAGGTGTAATATCGTAGTCGCAGCTATAGACTATACAATAAATAAAAAGATTCCTTCGATTCACTGCAATCTTCGTCCTCTTCTGGAGTGGGCAGCACCCGCTTATATAAGGAAGTAATAAAAGTACCCGACGGACTGATTCAATAATCCGCGAACAATTAAAATTTCGTTATTGCAGTGGTATCGACCGTCGCAGTCTCATTACGCAACGAAATCGAAGGGCGGGACAAAGACGACCGCCAGCGCCTTTGATTAAAGCACAAATATAGCAAAGCGCTTCTCTTTCTCTAGCGGCGCACAATAATCGGGAAACGATCGAAAGTATCGAGACGAAAAAGGAACATATATATATGTATGGGTGTACGCGTCGACAGTTTATTGATTAATTGAGCGAAAAACGCGTAGCTGCTCGAGATTCATGAGAAGGAGAGAGAAGTGGGTGAAGGTGAGCAATCAGGGGATAATTAATTAATTAAGGTACGTGGACTATTGACTATTTTAGCGAGGTTTATATTTCGAATGGCGTCGCGTTTTTTCTTTCTCGTTCGTGGTTTACGTTGTGTATAGAAGTTTGCAAGTAGGTTGGAAAATAATCTTCAGATTTAATTAAACTCATGTCAGCGCATCGCGAATTTAATGTTTGGGATTTCGATGTCCCAAATTCTCAAGAAATTTAATTATCGAATAACCTTGAGAAATAGCTTCTCCGCCTTTGTTTCTCTACATTGTTGTTGATAATGTGATAGAGTTTGCCGCTGGTTTTGTTTTCCTGACATGGTAGAAAGCTAGCTTGTAATTTACAACGTAATATATTGAGGTAAAGATATCTTGACATGATGAAAAAGTATAATTATTTAATAAAACATTACGTTTATCCAGCGATTATTTTATTAAATAAATTATATATTTGATTTCGCATTCAGAGACATTTAAATCTTATTCATCATAAAATCTGAAATTTTTAATATTTAAATATTAATAAATTAATAATCTTCAGCCAATACCTAGAAGCATTTAAAATAAAGTCAAACTCATGAAAAATGTTATAATTATTAATCATGTACGTTTGCTTTCAATAAAAAGGATTTATATACAAAAGCATCGAGAATATTCTTCAATAAAGTTCCCAATCGCAGATATCTCTCAAACTACGAATCAAAGCCTTATACCTTCCAACAAACAGCGTTTCAATCCCCACGCAACGTTTTCCCTCCTTTGTGCCACGCTCGCGAGTGGCGAAGCTCAAAGCCTATCTTTATGCCAACGCTTATTATTCATTAGCCAGCGAAAAAAGGGGGTACCCCCCCACTGCTTTCTTTCCTCCTCGCAAAGATTACTCAACCCCCTCGCGATAATTCTTTTAATTAGGAGCGAGCGCCTGCGCGCGGGATTTATAACCCACTTAATTATCTTTCCTAATGCGCCCGAGCGATTACTCTCACAGTGTATACGCGCGAGAACGGGGCAAAAAAGGGGGACTTGAATTTGCATGGGAAAGTGGGCCGGCAACTTTTTCGACGTGTTTTTTCCTCGCCCCTCTCTTTCTAGCACGAAAAAGGCATGTTAATTTCGTTACTTACTTACTCGCCGGACTCGCGTGAGTGTCTTCTATTTTCCGCGCGTGGGAGGTTCCAGCTGAATTGAATTAGGGGGCCCGGGAGAAAAACTCGTAGCCCTGTTGCTGCTGTCAAGCTTTAAAGACGTGCTGTGACGCAAATGTTGTAAAATTTTTATTTTTAATCGAATAATGCATGGGTAAACGGGTTTTTAACCGGAGCTCGATGTGCTGTAAGGATTTTACGTTGGGCGGGCGAATTGTTTTAGGGGATGCCACGAGTCTGTTTGAAGGAAAAAAATTGTTAAGCGGAAATAATGGGTAGGTCGGGTGATATGTATACAAGCGTATCGTCATATTTGGAAAAAAATTTCAGAATAGAAGTGACGTAATAATGGAAAACAGTAAGATTAACAAAAAGCTAATATAAAAGCACAAGAAAATCGCCGAACGGAATCAAAATCTGAGATTAAAAATTTAACTCATAACTCGCAAGTCTTAAACAACCCTTTTATATAAATTCTGCGCTTGCCCCACAAACAAACCGCAATCTAACAACAGGACCCCTCATTACAATAAATAAACAGAACCAAAATAAAATCCGCTACTCCGCGAGATAAACCATACGCTCCGTACTCTCGCAAGATACCCGCGCCGATGTAATCCACCGATTAAAAAAAATGCACATAAATTTGTACCACATTATCTCTTCCTCTTTGCCTCCCTTCTTATCGTGCCCGAAACTCTTCTTGGAAAACTCCCCACGTACTTTAAGGTAAAAAAAACGAAACCCCTAAACAGTCGAAACAAAAGTGCGGTAAAGAAGATAAGCGGCTGACGAGGGTCGCGCGCATAATTCACCCCCGCGGGCAAAGAATTATACTCGCACGACTTTTGAACCTCGTATGCCACGATGGTATATGATCACCGGCTTTGATTCATAGCTGTACCTGTGCCAACGCGAGGGTACAGGGCCGGAAGTGATTTCGCGGATGCGAAATGCGAGAGAACGGAGACGAAGGCTGGAGTATTTTTAGCGGTAGGGACAGTTTTTGTGGGTGACTGAGCAAAAAATAAGTCGTGTTCTCCTCTGGGTATGGAGTATATAGTAGTGGTATTTGAATGTACCTTTTTAGTTACAAAAAGTATTTTAAATGTATTTTTTTAAATCAAAATTGTTTGCTATTTGTTGGTGAAAACATTTTAAATATGGAAGAAAAAACTCCGTAAGAGAAAAAATGTTTCTTCGTAAAAGAGTTATGCTTTAACGATATTGACATATCGTTTGAAACATTTTTTGATGCAGAAAAGCTTTATATTTTTAGCGTACTTTTATCATGGAATAAAGGGAAAATTACTACAACAATTGTTTTCTTTGTAGAGAGACCACCTTTACAATACTTTTTGTTATTTTACATAAGTAAATTTTATAGGACGGCGAGTCCTTAAAACAATAATTATTTTATTTTAAGATAAAAAAAGTAGTTTTTAATGTTCTTGTGTGTAAGATGAAACCTCATTAGCACCAGCAATAAAATAACTGAATTTATATTTTTTTTTAATTTAAATTATATTATAAGTTTCGTGTAATTAGGTTAACAAGGAGACGACCGGCCTTATGGGCCGCATAATGAGACTCTGCGGGCTGTTTTCTGATACCAAGTTATGAAGCCCTGCGATGCATATCTCATTGTAATGAGCTTTAGTTTCTAAGATAATTATAATTTAGCTGCGCAATAATGAAGCGTAAAAGAGAGCATTACCGTTTTATAATTCAATCGCGACTGATTTGGTGCTCAATGTCAACTAATTTCCACTTTATGAATTATAAATCTAACTTTCACAGTAACAGTTGTCTCTGATTAATTAATCTATAGTGATAAAGTTTATTTAATAGGTGAAGTTACAGTAAAAATTAAGATTTCATTTTTGTTTACAATTAACTAATGTAAAAAATTTAGTCGCCAAAATTCACTGGACAAAAGGTAACACTTAAAAATTTAAAATAAATCTTTTTTTTGTAATATAATAAGAATCATAATACAAAATTATTTAAAAAATTTGTTTACCTTTAAATTTCACTATAAGACTCCAAAAAATGGTTAAAGCAAAAATCACTGCATAAATATCTCAAAACTTTACGGTTTTATTCTTTAATAAATTAGTTATGAGATGAACAATCAAATTTTTAAATCTTCAAAAAAATACGCATCGATGCGAAAGCTTTGAATGAAAGTTGGACTCTCAACACTAAAAACACGATAAAATTTATGTCGTAAATAAATATTTTATATGATTTGTCAACTAAAATTTAAAAAATATCATTAATTATCAAGCTACACAAGCATTTCGCATCCCCCAGTTAAATCACTTATTCGTTTCATTATTTCATTAAACCGTATTCTTCCCGAGCGAGCACAGCATTAAATACCTCTCTAATTCTCTTACCATCTAATTAACCAACGCGCATAAACGAAGCCAGCTCAACCGTACAATTCCCAGCGGATTCACAACGAAACCTCTGAGTCGAAAATTACTCGTTCCGAACCCTCTCCCATACAATAAAAGACAAAAAAACCCGAGCAACTTTGATGCCTGCAGGCGCCCTCCCCATAAAAAAGCCAACCCCAGCTCACCTGTCCGTCGTTCTTCCTCCTACCCTCGAGTATCTTCCAGACGTGCTCCGGGCCGGCGGTCGCCACCTGCTTCCCGATGTCGAAGTGGTTGCAGATGGGATTCGTGTCGAGGATGTTTGGGGCGACGGGCGCCGCCCCGGTGCTGCTCTTGAACTTGGAGAACATGACGACGGAAGCTGGCGTCAGCAGCAGCAGCCTCGGCCGCTTGTAACTGGCCCCGTCGTGGCGAGAGTGGGCGTCTGGCTGGCTGCTACGATGGTGTCTCGGTCGACGACAGACTCGCGAGCGGCTGGGGTTACCCTGTAATCAGAATGTGGAGGTGGTGTGTTAAAATTTTTGTTGGAGAATTACGGGGCTTGGTTATTATGGTACAATCGAATGCAAATGCGCAGATTATGGTTATGTTGGGTTAAGTATTTTAATGAGCCCATGGCATTTTGTAAAAGAGCTTTTTTATTCAGGGTTTTTTGCAGTGCAAATGTTGTAACATTTCTTTTGTAGGCTTCTGCGAATAGAATAACAGCACACTTGGTTCATTGGTCGAATAATATGTAAATCAATAAATCAATATCAAAGTTACTTCTAGCATTGTTAAACACATAAACAATCATTGTTTTAAACACCAAAAAACCCTTCTCTAATAAAATATCGACGGCTGAGAGGAAGAAAGCGCTATTGGGATTTGACATCCATCCAAGATGGCGCAGGTTAGCCAGCGTTTAATCTGTATATTAGGCTCCAAATAGG
>UXGD01001388.1:0-35516 GCA_900474315.1 Torymus auratus
CGACAAAGAAAATCACTTTTTTTATAAATTATTTTTTTCTCCAAAAATAATGAATAAAAAAACCTAAAAATTTAGTAAGTTATAGTACTCAAACCCTGTATAACTAAAAGATATTCATGTTAATTACTTTTTTTAATCTTGAAATATAACCTATTTACAAAAGATTACGTTTTCATCAATAATTTATGACAAAATATAGCTATCGACTTTTTTTTTTAAATTGTAGAAAATTTTATTCTGCATACAGAGAATTCATAATATCTAAATATTAAAAAAATCGAAAATAAAAATTTTGAAAATTTAAAAATGGCGATAAAAAACAAAAAAATCGGTTGACAAAAATAGAATAATGACCCCAATTGTTGAAGCAAAATCTGAAAAAATGATCACTCTCTCGTTAAAATCGGTTGAGTGGATCCTCCAAATAAACAAAGTTGTTTACCGACAACCAAAACTGCAAGTTTGCGTCAATTTATTATTTGATATCACTTTATTATTTGATATACGCATTACGCACACACACACATCCATACGAACATTTTCTAAAAATAGCGTATTTCTCATTCCAAATTTGCTGAACAACATTCCTAACACATTTTCTCAAAAACTTTTTTTTTACTATCACAAAGCTTCCTCTAGGAGGAAGCAAAAGTAAAATAACAGTTATCAACTCTGCAAACCTACGAGTTACGTAAACGATAAATAAGATTTGTGAAGTGAAAAGATTTTAAAGGTTCATAAAAAAATCCTATCCTTATATTATACCACCAGCTTAATAACACTCCATATTTAATGCCTTGGAATGCGAGAAACTGCGAGCTGGCTTTTTATTCCAAGCCGCGCGTATATAAAGTCATAGGTTTTGTAATACCGACGAAAAACGTGTTTATAAAATTAAAAGCGAACTGCTAGTTAGCGAGCGTTACGTATAAAATAATCCCCGCACGGCGCACTCAACATCGGACGTTGCGGATTTGCGCACCTACGGGAAATCCAGTCTTCGCGTGTGCAAGAAACGTGAGACTACTCGCGGGATTACGAAACACTACAGGCCTACCGCTGTGCGCAACTACCCGACATCTGTGCGCTATACAGCCGCGCGCTCGACATACACGTATTATACCACTCATTTACCTTGCTTTTAGGGTCGATGCTCGCTTTTCTGCGCGCGCTAACTTCAACTTCCATCGATAGAAAACCCGTTACTTTCTCTCCGAGGCGTTTTTATACAGGCGCCGCGCGCCGCGCGAACTCCTCTTTTCTCTGACCTAAAGCTCAAAACGTAAACGTCTTTGTGTTCAATGTGTGGCATAAATTCGAGTCGCGTTGCAACAGCATCAACAATTGTATAGTATTTATTTCTATTTCTTCATATGCTCGCGCAATAATATACCACAATTTTGGCTTGAGATTTAAAATTCTTCTAATATCTATGAGCGCGCGAGAATGCGTTTCATTTTTACTTTTCGTTTTAGAAAGTCTCATGGAGTTCAAAACATATTCTGGATATTTAAAACACTAGATAGAACGTGCGAGAACTCAACGAGTTTATTTTATTTATGTTATATGAGCTATTCTGAAATTTATTTCCCTTTTAAAAATGTTTAAGGCACACTCATGGGACAAGGTTTTTCTTGTTTTTTTAACTTTATTAGATAAGAAAAAAATATGTGCACGCTAAATTTAATGGTACCATTTTTTTGCGACAGATTCTAGTTTTTGAGAAAATAGTCAAAAAAAGTCCTTCTCTTCAGAAGTCAGCCATTTTTTCTCAAATCTGTCAACTTAAATGTTCAAAAAAGAAATTTAAACTTCGAAGAAAAAGCTTTAAAAATTAAAAAATATTGATTCCTTCAAAAGTTACAAGGGTTTAAAGTTGAACGTCGAAAAGCATGAAAATACTCTCAAAGCCGGCGCATGCAGATTTCTACGATTTTTGCGTTTTCATGCCTTTTCGACGTACTTTAACTTGTAACCTTGTAACTTTTGAAGGAATCAACATTTTTTAATTTAAAAAAAAGGGATTAAAGCTCTTTCTTTGAAGTTTAAATTTCTGTTTTTAACTTTTAAGTTGACAGATTTTAGAAAAAATGGCTCATTTTAGAAGAAAAGGACTTTTTTGACTATTTTCTTAAAAACTAGAATCTGTTGCAAAAAAATGATACCATTAAATTTAGCGTGCACATATTTTTTTTCTCATCTAGTAAAGCTCAAAAAACAAGAAAAACCTTGTCCCATGAGTGTGCCTTAAAAAAATTTTTTTTTCTTTTCGAGACGTAAAAAGGAAATAAATTTGAGAATAGCTCATATACATAATTTTTATGCGAGTAATCCATAAAAAAACTGTAAACCCGCTTCTTCATTTAAAATATATACATATTATTGTAATCCCTAGTGGAAATATTATTTGTTCAAAACTGTTTAAAACTATTAATAACTCTTCAAATTTGGTTAAATCCGTTTAAAACTGTTCAAAAGTGCGTATTTTTGGACGTTTAGAACAGTTTTGAACAGGTATGAACGGTTTTAAACAGTTTTAAACGGGTTTGAACAAATAATATTTCCACTAGGGATTGAATAAAGATGATTTAAAATTTCAATTTCTGATTAAATTATTAAATTCTAAACTTTTCCAAAGTTAGCGAAACAAATTGCTCTAATCCATCGAAATTACACAAACTCTTCACCTTCCCCCACATAATCATTTCAATATGCTTCAGACCTTATAGTGACTGTCGACCACTACGCTCGTCAACTCGCGCCCCGCCGCTAGATCTTATCTAATTGTGATCATTACCGAAGGGTCTGAGGCTTATCTCGCTTGCATATAGCTCGCGACTGTAGCACGCGTCACTCGATTCGCATCCCCTCTCTCTCTCTCTCTCTCTCTCTGTCCTGCTCTCCCGAATCCTTTCGTCCACCTTTGCAAGCGTCTCTCGCACAACAATTAACGCACGCGCGCGCGCAAGAGAGGGAGCGGGGCGGGGGGAGAATAAGTCTCTCTTTTGGTGGAGCGACTCTTGGTTTGGCTTGTTATAACTCCGATAATTATGTTACCAATGCCGTCGCGGGCACAAAGAACCCTCGACGAGCCTCGTCACAAATCCCCGCACGCTCGCCGAGGAGAGGGGAAGGGAAGGGGTACGGGAAAACGCACAGTGTGTTCGCGTACGCGGGAGACCGAGAGAGAGAATTGGAAAAATTGGTTCGAACGAAGGGGCAAGCAGAGAGAGAGGGAGCATATGCGAAATTCACATGCATGAGCGAGAATGACACAGAGTTTGGAGGGAGAAAAAGAGATAATTTGGGTATGTGCTAGACAGGGACAACCGACAGCATTTTAAGGCACGAGAGAGAGAGAGAGCAAAAGAGAGATGTAAAGACAGGAGAATTGGTTGCCTAGTAGTAGGCCAGCTGCCGGTAATCCTCCCTTTGTAATTTGCCTCCGTGACCCCCTGTCAGTGGCGCGAGCTCTTCTCTCTTTCTTTCTCTCGCTCGTTTGCTCTAATGTGCGTAAGTGTATGTATATAAGAGCGTCCGTGTGTGTGTAAGTGCCAGGCGACGCGGTAAAAAGTATGCTTTCGTAAAGTGAATATTAGCGGCCGAACTCGTCAAAGCGATGGCGAGATTTTTATCTCGCGATCTAAGTCGTCAATTGTGTCCCGAGACTCAAAAATTCCTTTATCGAATTGATGATAATTTGTTTCATCGAAAACCTAACCAAATCAATTTCATTCAATGTTTCTAGTAATTAACTATAATGCCTATCGCAGTGTTGATTTTACTCTAGAAGGATCATTTTCCACTAAAAATAGGACTCTATAGAAGAGTTTCTTCCTGTGATACGAGAAATATCTAATCCACATATAATAAAAATTAATAAATTTAAAATTGCATCAAAATATGATTTTTGATACGAATTACAATCGTAAGCAGAAATTACATTTTCTTAGTTTTCAAACACTTATCTGATACTAAAATTTAGTTTTATTCTCAAAATATATATTCGTCTTTATCGCAAGATAATTTTTTATGAAAAAATTATTCTGGTGTAGGAGGAGCGGCGTTTTTTAGAATCTTTCTCTGTATCAAATAGTACAAATTATTTTAACAAAGTCATGAAATAGTGATATTAAGTAATTTAGTGATAGTACTGCGTTAAACGCTAACAATTCCGATTTGTTTTTACATCAAAGAAACTTTTGAATCTTCGAATCAATAATTTATAATCGTAATTTTACCTGTGCTGCCATAGCACGAATTTCCACGCTAAACGGTAAAAGTTAAAAAAAAAGAGTCTCGACTACTTGAGCGGGCTCATCCCAAATCCGAGCCCGAAAAAAAGAGAGGGGAGAATAAAAGAATTCCACGTCACCCTACGCCAATGGAAAGCGGTTGATGTCACCGTGGCCGTTCATAGTGTGGATAATAGAGTCCGCGACTTTAATGGACTCGCTAATCCTCTTGCCAGTTTGCCGGGAGTAAGGGCATCACCCGTACTATACGCACACGCGCAGTCGCATCACTGTCAATGCGAGCGAAAAATCCGGGCTCACGTTCTCTCTCTCTCTCTCTCTCTCTCTCTCTCTCTCTCTCTCTCTCTCTCTCTCTTTCTCGTTCGATTCTCTCCCCCTCAGATACACGTCTCTTCTCTTTCATGCCCTTTCTCGCGTGCACGTGGCTCTCTTTTTCCATCACTGGCCGCGTGCGTGCGACGTTTTGTCTCCTTTGCGCCCTTGTCCGATTTTTCAGTTTATCAATAATTTCCAAGTACGTACACTAATGGGGAAATTCATAAAAATTTGAGTGAGAATTTAATTTTTCACGCTACTTAAATGAATTTTCTAGTCAAAATTTTATAAAACTGATGTCACTAATGATCTAGAAAGAAGTTATGGTAAAATAAGAAATTAAAAAAAATGCAAATTGCAAATGTCGATTTATCCCTAAAACATATAATCAAATATTGAATGCTTGAACTCGTTAACATTAAAAATCCGGATTGACATTTAGTTACAAAACTGGTAATCGATTTTATGAAAATGTTGACATGAGTGAAACGAACTTTTCTGGGAAAGTATAAAAAATGCAAATAGTTATGCAGTTTAACTGCTAAACAGGTAGGTACGAAAACCAGTTAAAATTGACATTAATTTTATACAGGGCAGTTGCTACTTGACTGTTTAGTAATCTTTACTTTTCAATGCCAACTACAATCAAATCATGTTTTTTCACGTGATTTTTACGCACATATTTTTTCAAAATAGGTTCATTAAATGTATTTTAAGTTCAAATGAGTTGTTATATGGTGTTATGGCCATTGAATGTATTTTTAAATTAGAAGATTTTGTATTCATTTATTTTGATTAAAATATTTATCTTTATGTATTATATGATAAAAAGTACTCGGAAACTCAACAGTTCCCAATATGGACCAGTCCTACAAGTCTTAGTATGGATAATGGGTAAATTTAATATTTTTTCACATTTTTTTCAATGCTAAAATAGCATTGTTTATGAGTTTACGTATAAATATTATATATTATTAATTTATTTATTATCTTTCACATTTATATACACCAAAGCTTCATCTCCTTTTGAACGCCCCCTCCGCGTTCAGTGCTTACCTTTATCCTCCTTTCCGCACGCACACACGGTGAGATGACTGCGGCTTGCTTCTGCATTCTATCCGCGTACGCATAGGTAAAGTAAGTACATGTACATCTCCAGCAGCGACGACACTCAAAGCGACGTGTAATTTGGCGCGCGCTCAAATCACTCCCTCTCTTTCGCTCGCCTATTTGTCGGGTTAAACATGTCCAGGCGCACAAAAGCGCACAGTGCGGCCAGTGGGCTGTACCTTTTAGAAAACGGGGGAGAGACAGAGACGGAGCGAGCTGAGAGCAGTATATAGCTGCTGCGAGAGATACGCCCCTTGTGTGCAACCACCGGTGCGATGATACCTTGATTTCTCGAGTGACATATTAAGCACCCTCTCGCTCTCTCTCTCCCTCCCCCACGCGTACGTACTCGGCTCGCGTGCGAGCTTATACGCAGAAAGCGAGTGAGAGATTATAGACGCAGCTGTGCCTGGCGCGTTTTATGTGGGCCGGCGCGCGCGTTTGTTGGGGATGGACAACTTTGTTTGACACGTCGACTGAAAGTAGATTGAGGGAGGAAGAGCAGAATCTTACGGGGTTTGCCCGTACGCCAACTAATTTCGTTGACAGGAATACCGTGTTCGATCGCGCGCATGAATTTCTCATATGTGTAAACTCTTTTTTCAATGCGCATCCTGGCCCTCGTGACTTAAAGTTGGAAGGATGAAAGGTGAGGATAGTGATTCGTCAATGTTGTGTCAAATATTTATTTATTTCAACTAAATTCGCTTTGTCATGTAAGTTTTTCAATTTTTCTAATATATCGCTTTAAACATGAAATTACTTATATTTTTCGGTTTTTTGTACCATACGCCGATGATTATCACAATGACAGGAATGGTGATGATGATATAGCGACGATAACAGCGATGATGATGAGGATGAATTGTGTATTGTCTAACATAAAGGAAAAAAAATATCTGGTAAACTACCAAGAAACAAAAATGAAGATCTGCGAGGATTATTTCAAAATTTAACTTGGACATTTCGGTATCGGTGGAGCTTCGTTGTTAAGAATCTCTATGCTCTTAACCTGCAATATAAAAATAACATATTTCAAAATAATATTGATATAAAAATTCAATTACCTTAATAAATATTTGTAATTGTTTAAAATAAAGACTTTAAAATTTAGGTAAACATTTCCATATAAAATTTCTAATGTTAAAGTTGAAGACTTTAATCATAACACTATGAATATATCTCTAATGAATTCGAAATAATAATTTATGTAATGAGCAATAATAAGTAGTCTATGATAAGAGAGTTAGCTTTCTCCTAGATAATTAAATTTGTTCTCCTTCATATGGCATAAGTTATAAATTAAAATAAGGCTGATATGTTGACGCACCTTGATATTGCCGTTGCGATTCAATGATTTTCTGAATGTGTGGGGGCAAGTTCTTCGGAAATGATCCGGATGATTGAGCCTGGTATTGGCCCTGTGGCGGAGCTTGAGGCCGATAGATGGAGTTGGGGTTAGGCTGCTGTTGGGGTCCGTTGTATTGAGTCTTGTACTGAGGCGTGTAGGCGTTCTGGGGAGGAAGCTGTGGGGCCCCATGTTGGGGTTGCGGTCCAGACTGCTGTGCTGGATTAATGCCTCTGTATGTCGGCTGCTGAGGGGCCTGGCCATACTGCACCTGTAATCATGAACACGATCAATAAAACTTTCAATACGCTAAATAAGCTTCCATGTTTTATATATAATTATATGTCTGGCCAATGAATAAAAATTTCATAGATTGTAAAAGATCTATTTAAAATATTAATCGTCTCAGCATGATGATATCCATGAGCTATTCGTGTACTAAAATTTAAAAAATCTGTTAATCTTGTGCATGATGAAATATCCTGATACTATTTCATAAAACACGAAAAATTATATGCATGTTTAGGAGAAAGCTTAGTTGTAGTTTATTTTTCGTTACGTGTAGTCTAGACAGCTCCGTACTTATTTAATTAAAAGCCTGTAATTTGATGGTAATTCAGCTTTCCCATTAACTGTAAAGAAAAATAAAATTGAAGAAATGTAGTTTTCGTTTGGCAATTATATTTCCGTCCAAAATTGTGCTCATTTAAAGTTCAACGTAAAATACACAAAATATTCATAAATAGCAAAAATCTGTACCTATATATGTCTGACTTTGCACAATACTTCTTCTATTTTACGCTCAACTTTAAAGTAGTGTAACTTTCAAAGGAAAACCAATTTTTTTATTTCGAAAAAACAAATGAGTTGCTTTTTTAGTTTTATTTTTATTTTTAAAAATGTATTTACAACTCACCCCGGCTGTCGGAAAATTATCTTACAAATTGTTTTTTTAATCATTAGCAGTAATTTTTTAAATTTGTGTGAATTTGCTTATTTCTAGTAACTATTAAAAATTGCATCTTCACAGGCAAAGCTTTATAATGGTGAACAAAAGATTTCGAGAAATAATATTATAGAAACATGTTTTGAGTCATGTGACTCGAAATACGATATCTTTAGAAAACGTGAGTATATCAGTGTACAGCGCTGTAACTTTGGACAGCATTCTTCCAATTTTTTCAGATAAAGATTAAAACTTGCCTTTTTCATTTAAGACGATTGGAAAATAATATTGTTCAATGATTTCGAGGCTAGTTTTTTGTATCGATTTTACAGGTTTTATAGACTTTAAAGTTAAGGTTGTGCTTATAATGATGGACGAGATGCGGAACTTATAAAGGAATTTTACCGAGTTATTCACTTGTTAGTTCTTCCAATTATACAGGAAAGGTAACGAGTAGTATCGATTTGTAGTTTTTAGAGCCAACTTGAGCGCGTTATGAAAAAAGCGTTATTATCCTGTACGCGCGTAACGCGCTTGAACTTAGAGGCGAGTGTTAATATGAACAATATTTTTCATTAGTAGCGTATCTCTCGAAAATAGCAAATGATATCACGATGAAATTTTGTTGTACTCATGTGTCGTTATATAAATTATTAAGTTGTTGAAATTATAAATACTTTAAAATTATTTCATGAGAAATATCGTTTATTCCTCAGGCTTCTGATAACTAGAGTAAAATGTGTTTCTTTTCTCTAAACTTTTTTTTAAGTCTGGTCTCTTATTATATAAGCAATGCACAAGTAAAATTGCATTCAATTTTGCACGAAGAGAATTTTCGCATAACAATACCGTTACAGTTTGGTAGACCTGGAACAATTGAAACGGTTGGAAAAAATTACTGTAACATCCCGGCAAAAACAGCGGAATCCCTATAATTTTTACCGGACTGCCACGATAATTTTTTCTAACCGCTTGAACTGTTCCAGGTTTACCAAACTATCTCAGTAATTTTTATAGAAAAAATTTTCAGTATTTTTGGAAGCTGCGATTTTTATCATCGTTTTTATAGGCGGTTGTTTAACCAAATATAAAAAATGCAGCTGTCTACCCGACAAATCGATTTCAGCTCTTCGTTTGCTGGACTAGTGCAACCATTAGTGTTTGAGATACTTGAAATGGAAAATTTGGGTATTTTCTACATCTTTATGTACCACGGGAGCATCTTATTATATTTATCTACATACTACGTTTTTTTAAATTAAATTTAAAAATGTATTTTCTGATCACTGTGATATGAAATAATTGGAGTTTAATTAAAATATTTACAATTATTGAAAATGGAAGTGCCAATAAATTGTTTGCGATTTTTTAAAAGCAACAATAGCACAAATAGATAATAAAGCAAGAAAATCCTCACATTGGGACTGTACTGAGCTGGCTGCGCTGCTGCTGCCTGATGCTGGGCTTGAGGTGGTGGTCCAGCTCTATGCTGAACATTGCCCTGCAGTTGCTGCAATTGTGGGGGTGAAACGGCTGGCAAGTGAACGAGAGGTTCTCTGGCCTGTTGCAGTTGAAGAAGCTGCTTAATTCGGTCGGGAGCTTCTTGGTACGGCCTGTAGTTGAACGACTGAGCAGGCGCTTGCTGTTGATGCTGGGCCTGTTGAGGATGCTGTCTCTTCACTCGTGCAAAAGCTGACAAAGTTACAATTATTTTTAATTAACCGATATGCACCTTTTTCTCCTTTACGGCACCTACTCGCAAAATGTATAATACAATACGTGCGCAACCATCTGTTTGGATAATACATCTAACATGACCGAGTACATAATGCATATTTACAACATGATGCTAATAATAAAGTTTATCAAGTTATTAAAGTTAAAGTTTACAATAATCTATAAGTACTCGAGTCAATATAAATTTTCATTATTTTATTGTATATTTATTGTGTATATTTAAATATCATTGTTACTATTATGCTTCATAAAATTTTTGAATTTTGCAATAGTTTATTAGTTGCATAATTATTTTCGTAATCATAACATTACGAAAATAAAGAAACTTAGATATTAAAATCATATTGACGTAATTAACACGGAATGATTATTAAATGCTAATCACACGCTGAATTAATGGCAGTAGTTACGAGCGTTTATGGAGGTAAAAATCTTAATAACAGGAACTTACCAGCATCCGCGAACAAGCTTTCGCTGGCACACACTGAGAATAAAAAGGATCCCACAATCTGCAAAATAAGGAAGTAATCGTTGAAGTATCGATATTTTAGATTTGCAAAAGACTTTATGTAACATTATAAGTGATGTATAGATAACAAGCATAAATTTTTGTTAATAATTTCACCAAAATCCATTTTAGATTTTGAAAAACAAATTTCTGTTAATATTGTCAATAATAACTATTTTTTCTGAATTCTAATTTTCAATTTCTATCTTTAAAATAATTTTTTTTATAATTATCTATGTCAAAGTAGTATTTTCTGCCTATCCCATTGTGATAATTTTTTAAGCGAATTTATCTGCACAATTTATTTTACCATAAAGTGAAATTTTGAAGAAGTCAAAGATAATAACTTATCAAAAAATCTTATGTTTTCTTTAATTGAATTACAAGTGAACGTCCCGAATTATTATCAAACCCTTTCGATTTTGTATTTAAAAAATTTTTTGATATTTTTAAGAACACTTTCAGCTTTAGAGCAATAATTATTACTTTATCTAGACTGCTGCTAATAAAAATCTTTCATTGACCGAAATATGTTTTTCAACTGTTAATTTTTTTTTCTTGCCAATAATACGCTCAAAGCAATAATTTTTAATTTCTATCAATTTTATATTACGGTAATCTGACCCATCGTATCAATCATAAAAAATTATAGTACATGTATTACATATTTGAATAATGTTTTCGACGAGCAAAAATAATGATACACTTTTAATAATACTTTAGAAATTTTAATTCAGTACAGAATTTTATTTTTACGGCCTCACTTGAGATTACTTAATCATTCTATGGTGTAACTTTCGTAACGCTAAATTATCCTCTATAAATCACAATTATTGTCTAGAAAAAAATGCTTCTTTCAGCGCGCACAGTTCCACAAAAAACATTGAAATTTAAAATACGCGGCGATACTCATGGTGCAACAAAGACGGTTTAGAAAGCAATTTCCATATAAGCGACCGCGAAGCCCAACTTTACACTCGACTTTCTCCAGTTTGCTAAAATACCAGCAATCGGACCACGTTCGTCTTAATTTACAAGCGAAAGAAGTGACAAGCCGAAGGGAAAATCTCGCCGGCAAAACACTTACAACGGACCACATATTGCCTCGTGCTTATTGTACTGATGGTAACGATGAGGATTTCGGAGGGAACCCGAAGAAACTGGCGGCCGTATCGCGCGGCACTTCTATATGGGCTCGGTCTGGATGGCCCGAGAGACCCGCTGCTCACCGCCACCACCACCGCCGCCGCCGCCGCCGCTGCGCCGCGCTCCACCAGCTTTTGCGCGCTTTCACGCTCCGGCGGGGCCCGCACGCGCGCTCGAGCGCTGGGCATTTTTTTCGCTCCGTACCCTACGGCTACGTGCATGCATGCGCTGCTACCGCCGTCACTCTAGTCTGCTCTCTCACGTAACGATGCCCGAGCTGCGCATACACGCGCGCTTACGAGCCCAGGAAGTGATCGGGTTCGGTAAAAATGTCAGCGCGAGTTAGTAAGGCGCATACAGTTAAGTGGTGGTATGTGCGAAGGATAGGAGAGTGGAATCGTGCGGGCGCCGCTGCACGATGCACTTGTGTATGCGTGTGCAAATGCTTTTCGAACTAGATTTTCCCTTTGGCTTCGAGTCTGCTTTTCGTTTTTTGCGGTTGCGTCTATGTTTCTCTGGGAACGGGTTTGTTAAGTATATTATCGGAACATCAAAAAACTAGTTTCAACTGACTTGTGGGAGTCATTGCAATGTATTGAGTTTATATTCACATTTAGACCATGCACTAAAAAGGAAAAGCATCATTTTTTATGCTTGGTTAGTTATTTGCTCTGTGGCTGTGGACGACGTTTTTATTTCATAACATCATTTATGTTTGTCAAAGAGAAAGCTTTTGTAACGGTGAAAATTTCCGAAACTCACAACATTCGGATGGTTTTAAAAGTTTTCGCGATTTTTTATAGCAAAATTAAAAATATGTATATGTCTTCAGATGTAAAACAATTTCATATCATGCATAAAATTGTGCAAGTTCGACTTTGGAGTCACTCAAATAATGATTTTCAAAAAATTGATTTGATATTGTATTAGAAATTTATAAAACTATGTTTACGTTCTTTACATATGCATCACTATTCGAAATTTATTTACATTTTTTAGAGATATATTCTAAAAACTAATCAGAAATACAAATAAAACTTTAAAAGAATAACGCGACTTAAAAAAAATGTGATGTCGATCGTTTAGTAAATTTAATGTTACGATATATCATCAGTTTGAACAAAAATTTAAATTGTCAGCTTTGCATAACGGCTGCTTAGTCCAAAAAACAAACTATTGTCTCAGCGTTTATAAGTTAAAGTAGGTCCTACTTTCTCCGCATATAAGCTACAGGATTTAAAAAATAAATTGTAGCAAATATTCTTAGGAAAAAGAACAAAGAATATAAAGAGCCTAATTATTGTGTTTTAGGTGTTCAAAATATTTATTTATTCAGAGATTTTTTTGTTCATCAGGAATTTCAGGAAATCTAGTCTAACGTTTTAATGAAATAATCTTAAAATATCAATATAAGAGTTCATAATTGTAGAAAGTCTCATAAGTTGATGCTAAAATTACTAATATACTTTTCGAGACTCTCCTTCGTCAGTATCCCGGAATTTTCGATAGACTTTGATAATTATAGAACCTTATGACCTAAAGAGACATCCTAACGAGTTCAAGAGTTTTTCTACGTCAGTTATAGAAAATTTATACCTTCCAGATACTATGAAGATAGTTACTATTGCATTTAAAGTTACTTATTTTTGTATAGTTTTCAATGCAACGCTGGAATTTCGGTCAGAATATTTAAACCTGTTGAAAATTTTCAAGTCTATTTATTATGCTAAACAGGTATAACATTTTCTAGAATGCATAAAATCTTTATAGCGTAATAAGTAGTTCCTTATTTCATCATCAAACTTTTCATAAAAATTTAGTAACCATCGATCCATCAAATATCTAAAAATAAAAAGTTTCATAATGCCTTAAATATGTATACTAATTTTGCAACCCGGAACCTTATTAAATACCAAATACTTAGATAAAAAATTTTCTTATTTCTCGAACGCATTTGAAAATTACATTTTTTTAATTGGTTGCAAATTTTAAATTGCCTAGACATAATTATTCTACGTCTTGCATCAGTTTTGTGAACTTTATAGTTATTAACGTTTTTCATTTTGAGAAATTTATATCCTTAGCTAATTCTGTGTACTTTACTAGATTGCATATTTTACATCCATACCATACTGATATTTAAATATTCTTTACAAATTTCTGTCTGCAACAAATATTTTAACTGATGAATGTTATTGCAATAACCATAAACATAATTTAATTGTTATATAGACTATGATTACTGCAAAAATAAAATGTTAAAAGCCATGCAACCTCGGCAGAAACGACACACATATGACGGGAATAGAGCTACGGTAGCTCAATCATCTAAAGCCTCGGAGTTTCGACCCGGAATGTTTGTTTACCCAAACAATACCGTGTTCAAATCCTGGCCTCGGCGATTGACTAGTCAGTGCTAGCTAGCACCTCTGTGCGGAGTTTTTTGTAATTCAGACTTTTCACGTACTTATTTCACTGGAGCTCTGATAGTTCGGAATCCACTCAAAACTGTAGGTCCCCATTGCTGCGTGAGTTACTATAAGGATGGACCTATTACATCCAAAAAGCTCACTAGCGTAGCAATGCAGAGCTATATAAGACTCACAACGAAGACCTTAGATAGCTGTAAAATACGACAAAAAAACACGGCGGAATTCTGAAAGAGCACTTTAGGTCGGGCTATCTTAGCTGTCTCAAAAAGAAAGCTCTATAACAGGAAAAATTTTGAAATACTCAAATTCTTATGTTTTTCAATGTTTTTGGAATTTCTCTGTCGGAAAATAAAATTTAAAAACAATGTACGTCTGTAATAGTGTATATTAGACCCGAAATATTAGATAAAATAGTAGTCTACACCTGACCATAGTAGTCCGATTCCAACGCATACTGCCAATTCCGATATGAGCATGGTAGCTAATACGGGGAGCTATCCAATACCAGAGGACTCTCTCCCTAAGTAATCAAAATTTATTTATACTGAAATATTATAATAATTTTAGTATACATATGTTATCGAAAGGGATCTACTAAATAAGTTATTTCTTTTGAAATGAAACAAAAAATTTTCGCTTCTGTAATGAAGTAACCATTATTATAACACGTTTGCGTGCATATTGTATAACGATCAATGAAAAAGAAATGTTGAACATTGCATCACATCATTAGTGACGCTATATTGTTACAAGTGATCGAAGTATTCATACTTATAGAACCATTCCAAAGCATCAGCTTGCATACTTTGTTATTTCTTTATCACATTGTGCAGCACGTTCTTTTATGAAGTTCCTATCAAAACAATACCACTCAATAATGGCAAAATTAATATTCCATGTACGTCATCGACTCTAAAGGTGACCAACTCGATATTACCATTATTATCCAAGCAGTAGTCAATGGTCCACAATGGCGAACCGAAAAGTAATATGTGCGTCCGCAAAAAAGAAAGTGAGGCTCTTTCGTGCAGGGGGCCACTGAGACTTTGAGTGGTCCGTAATTAGGCCCGTTCAAAGGTTGATAACCTTTTCGTTCGTGCATTGTACAAGTAATGTATATACTATGCGACATCTGGTCAATTCATGTGAACTGCTACCACCGCTGCTACAATTTCGTCCTACAACTGGACTCTGGAGAGTCACATTTACACACAGAGAGAATATGTATGTATCGGAGATCACGTAATAGGTAGCGCATTGCGCAGCACTACCGATCGCTTTTACGACAAGAATGGAAGGGAAGAGCCTTTCCGCGTTGAGCGCGGCCGTCGTCTATGCAGACCAAACCAACGAGAACGAGGTAAAAGTTTCAGCAGGGCGAACATGTGCAATTTTCGTTGCTGGAATTCGCGTGAAATTGTACGAAATGCGACCCAATTTCGTTATGTTTTAGCATCGGCCCGCAGATAGTTAAGTTCGGTGAGTTGAAGAAAAAGTGAGAGAATAGCTGTACACGAAAATAAGTCGGCCACGCCTCGGGATATAATTCGACGTAATAACGTTAGAAAAATGTAATGTTATTATTTTTCCTGGAATGTGTGACCCAATGATGACGCAAGAGAAAAGGTACAATTCACAGGTGATGTCATAATTTTATGCAGGAAAGTTTTAGGGGGAAAATATTTGGTGGATGAAAAAACTCCGCAGTTAAATACAGAAAATAGTCATTGTGTACACAGATACATAAAAAGAGTTTATTACATTCTTTTCATACAGTAAAAAATATGACGCATTTATTCGTAATCATCCGAATAATATTAATAATAATGCACTTTTCAATTGATTACGAACGATTCGTCGTAAGTATTAATCTGAAGTTTCGTACTCCACACATTACTTCATTTACACATTTTAAAGTTATATCACTGTGACCTTGTAATACACTAATCTCTTACTATTATAATACATTGTTTGTTAACATACAATCAGCGTTAACATCATATGAGATGAAAATATATTTTTTTTCAATTCCAAATAACATAGATTATTTATATTTTTTCTGATAAAACACATATGTTATTATATGAATACACTTTTATGTGAGTTATTTTGTATATTCATTTATCATTTAGTTATTGTGCTATAAATAGTTAACATGATCTACGTTGTTTGATTTAACAGATAATTCGGCTGTTAAATCTCTACATCATACAATTTGTGTTTTCGGCAACACAAGAGCGTTAGCAATGCAGAAAACCGGTTTCCTCTACGGATCTAATGCAAGTTTCCTCATTTCCGGCTGACCGACGCTTTAAATGTCATTAATCCCCGATTTCGAAAAGTTTCGCAGCTCTAGTTTCGTTAAACCATAAATTGCTATGCACGCGACAACATACCCATGACTGCTCTCGTGCGTATTCCGTTATACTAAATTACGACTAAGCAAAGTGCAGCAACTTTCTCGATGAAATCGATAGGGGATATAGAGTGTTACTGGTGCGAGACGAAAAGAGAAACGATACTATCTCCAGGCTCAATTAGTTCGATTAATTATATCATTCATTTTCAAGTTTGCATGATAATGCATAAGTCAACTTTCACTGAATTTCCTTCTGCCGATCGTTGCGAATATAATATTTATGGAAAAGGCAATCGAATTGACATTTTTAGCTGTTTCTTGAAGTAACTTATTATGCTTTTAAAAATCGTAACTGAAAGTTGATGATGGTTTAGAATGTAATTAGTTAAATTAACTGTAATAATAAAAAAAAATCCACATTACATGAATCAAACAATAAATTTCTAAATATATTTAACTTTAGCGACTAAGTAATTAATTATTTGAATTCTTTTCTTCTAAAGAAAACTATTATGACCTAAGATGTAAAATTATAAAAATTATTCAGAAACCATGAATATTTTCAATATTTAAGACGTAACACTCTATATCGTGATTAATAATTTTCGAGAAATAAACAACTTTACTATCTCAAGAACGGGATTTCTAATGTTAAAAATTAATAAAATTTTGACAGGAGTGCAAACGAAATCAATACTGTTGATTAGCCTCGTGGACAGGACGCGGTGTATTTGCCTGTTGCTGATTTTGATAATATCCCAATTCTTGTTGTTGCCCGTATGCTGGCCTATCTTGTTGAGGATACGCAGCTCTCGGATTTGCTTGGTACTGCTGCTGATAATCAGCAGGCTGTGGCTTGTATTGGGCTGGTACAGGAGCTTGGGCAGGTTGGTGAGACACCGCTTGAGGCACGTAAGGCTTGTCCGGCTTGTAAAATATTTTATTGGCGATGATGTCGTAGGGAATCTGAGCTTGGAACTTCAATATCTGCTGGATTTGCGAAGGTACATTTCCAGAGTACTGAGGAGCTGGCTCTGCTGGGGGCTGGCTCACTCTTTTGTAAGCTTTATGTAGTGCGGCGAATTGCGACTGGTCCTGTTGCTGTGGCTGCTCCTGGGCATAGGACTGCTGGAGAGGCTGCTGGTAAGAATTATATTGTGGTGCCTGGCGACGTTGTTGCTGAGCATATGCCTGTTGTTGCTGAGCGTATGCCTGTTCTTGCTGACCGTATGCCTCTTGTTGCTCGGACTGCTGGAGAGGCTGCTGGTAAGAGTTATACTGTGGTGCTTGGCGACGTTGTTGCTGAGCATATGCCTCTTGTTGCTCGTAAGCTTGTTGTTGTTGAGCGTAAGCTTGTTGGTAATTATTCTGCTGCTGTTGATCATATGCTTCATATTGCGTATCGTACTGCGGTGCCTGACGACGTTCACGTTCACGAGTCTGTTCTTCTCGTTGACGGGGTCTGGTTCTGTACTGACTACGTGGTGCCTCTTCGATTACGAGCTGCGGTGGCTGATTTGCTAAAACTTGTTTAGGATATTCTTCAGCAAATTTCTTTGCCTGCTCTTGAGCAGCCGAAAGAGCATTAATTCTGAAATAAATACAATATTACTATCAGATTAATTTTGAATTTCGAAATTAAGAACGTTCTCCGGCAAATCGATTTTCCCTAATTTTTCTATAAACTTTAACGGAGTGGCATAGTTCTACTGTTACCGACCGAGCAATTCACTCTTGGTAAGCAATTGGTTTTTGCAAAAACTTTGAACGAAACCGAATTTTGTTTTGTTCAAAGTTTTTGCAAAACCCACTTGATATTTCAACTTCAAACTTTCACTGATAGAACGTTCAAAACCGCAGAAACGTGTTCTCTTGATTTTTTGTGATTCCATATTTTATTTTTAATAAGCTTGAAACTGTGTCAATTGCTCAGTCGGTAATGATACGGCTATGGCACCCCCTTAAGTGAAAGTTTATTTTATTGTCCTCTTTTAAGTAATTCAAATTCTAAAGTTTGTTGCAGTATTAAATCTTAAGATATTCAGCAACAAAGTTTCGACTTATCGGACATCTGAAAAATGTATATTTTATCAAAGTGTAAAGGGAATAGTGCCATTGCACTTATACCGTCAATTTAAACTATGTTTTCAGTAATATGTACAAAATCTTAAAGGCTACCGACAGTTAAAACATGTTAGAAACATTTTCCAAAAACTTTACAATGGCCAATCCAATAATTGTTAAAATAAATTATTTTTAGATACCTGTAATACCTTGGTTTTTAAAATATTATTTTCAAATTATTAGTTTTAAAAGTAAAATGTTATATTTATTAGTACAACTTTCCTTTACTTGGTAATTATCATAATCTTAATTCTACCATTTATCGGTAATACAGTTTTCATAATATTTAAAGTCGACGGTACTAAGTAGATAGCAGTTGGTATTTATTCAAAAATTGTGGTTTTATCGACTATTTTTTTATTTATAATTTTTTATATATTATTTATTCATCTGTAATTTTAATCCATATAACAACAAATTTCTTTGTTGCCTGTTTGTTGTTGAATTCTTTTAGACGATAAAATTGAATCAGCCATTATTTTTCTCAACTAAGGCATAAAATAGGGCCTTTTTCACGTGTGAATATATAGGAGAGAAAATTTCGCATTTCAACATGGTAAACACTTTCGTTGAATGGTTCACCGTATGACCGTAGCGCCATTGTCCGCTAGTTTCGTTGACTCAGTTCCCGATTTTGGAGACTCAGTCGCTGAAATCCGACGGAATATTTCTCTCACAAAAAGAAAACATCATTTTGAGGTTATGTTGTCATGGGAATATGGGATGTTTACATCCCATCGGGGACTGAGTCGCCGAAACTCGGAAACTCAATTGCCGAAGCCACCGGTGAATAGCTTTCCGTTATTTCGGTAAGCGAATGTTCGTTAACCAGTCACCGAAAGTGTTTTCCGTGAAACGTATTTTTTGAAAGTGGTAAGAAATATCCATTTCTACCCCAAAACAGGTGAGAAATGAAAAACTGGTGAAACATTCATTTCTCACCTAAAACAGGTGAGAAATGTCCATTTCTTACTTAAAACACGTGAGAAATGACTATAGGGTGAGGTGTTTTCAGCACTCGTCTCTGTCTCGGGCGCCCTCGACTCCGGCTCGTGCTGGACCCCTCACCCTCGCTAGAAATAGCTCATTTTCTCCCCTTGTTGCACAATGTACTATTTCTTTACAATTTGCTATTGTCTTTATGCATGGTTTTTAGTGCGTAAAATTAATTTTGACATAAAGTTAGTATAAAGTTGAGTTTTACGCAAATAGTTGTACTGAAAACGATGCATAAAAAAGTACTTCACACATACTGCAAAAAAAGTAATATTCGACACACGTATGTAATCTTTAACACTTTACTTTTGTGCAACTTTAGAAAACTAGTATTCTACAACTATAATCAAAATATACAATTTTTGTAAAAAATTCCACATGGATGTGTATCTATTAGTGGAATTGTGACCGGATACAGTAATCTTTTTTTAATAATTTAGCAAGAAATATCTTTTTGTTAAATTTGATGTTCTCTTTTTTATTGCGTTTTATTACGTTTTTTTTATTTTAAAAATTTTCTTTTTCTTTTTTTTATCTTAATCCTTACATATTATTATCGTATTCCAAACGGAAACAAATTATTTACAATTTGAAACAAAAATTAATTATTGAGTTCAGTTTTTATTTAAAAAAAGATGGTGAAAATTTGTACTCCATATCCTTCTAAATAAACCATTAGATCAGGGAATTAGACCAACCATGCCAAATGAAATAAATAATCCCTTAAATCTATATTAAGTTTGAGAAAGTTAAGTGACAATGAATTGGCAGCGAGTTTTTGAATTGGAGAAAAAATATCTAACTATATCTTTCAGACTACGTCTACTATAATAAATTACTTTATCTTCCTATACCTTAGGTGCTCCGGAATAATGTCGATATATGGTATTTGCGCCTGGTACTGAAGTATTTCTTGAATCGATGGTGGTGCCTTGTCGATGGGATTGTAATTGATATTGGCTACGGGGCCCTGCTGGTACCGCTGCTGCTGTTGCTGCAATTGCTGTGGCTGCGGCTGAGGTTGGGCCTGGGCCGCCTGAGCTTGCGCCCTTCTGTGCGACGGACGACGCTGAACCGGTCGCTGCACCGGTTCCTCGTATTGCGGCTGAGCCTGAGCTCTCTCGGCAGCCCGGTTGTACGAGCGCCAATTCACCCGCTGACCTGCTCGATGTCCGCATGAATCGCAAGCACGATTAGAGATTTTGAAACGTGATAAGAGATTTTAATATAACACGTTCATAGATTTTTACTCATTACGAAAGAGAAGAAGCTAATCTTACTAAATATTTTCTTTTTATATACATCCCAAAGTTATTTTTAGTATTGTATAGTGTCACCAATCCTATGTATGTGTAATGAAAGAGTTTAAGCTTAGCGTTATAATCTCTGCTCTTGATATTATTTCAATTTAATCTAATACGAAGGACGTCGTTACATAAGTCGCACTGTGGCACGGATAAAAAGAATTTGCTTTACATTAGTTTTATATTTCCTACTTGTGAGTTACTATAAAATAACTTATGAAATATTACACTATAGGAAAAATACGAACTGTTATTCGTTAGATAGTTTTAAAAGATATTAAGAATCTTCTCTTCTTATTAAATTATTTATGCAGATTTAAAAAGTAAATAAAATTACTAAAAAAATTTTTAATTTAATAATGCCGATTATTGTTGCTTGTGAGCTATTTCAAGTTGAAAATATATAACTATTCTTATTTTTAATGTTGACTTATTATTAATGTTGACTTGTTATTAATGTCGGTTTGGTACAACTTACTAAAGGATTAAAAGAAATTTAATAATGCAAAGTTATAATCAGAATCAATTTAGCAACTGACCACTAGGATCTTTGTACTCGATCGATCTTCCCTGATTAGCCGGTTGCTGCCCTTGGTCTTGACTAGGATCGTAATTCTGAAGATAAGCTTGACTTCCTCCATCAGTTGGGCCATGGATTTGGAATTGAGAATTTCCATCAGTAGCTCCTTGAATACGGAAATCAGAATTTCCATCAGTAGCACCTTGGATCACGAAATCACTGTTACCGTCACTAGCTCCAGTGATGGAAAAGCCACCATTTCCTTGGGTTGCTAAGATAAAAATTACAAAATTATTTAAATATTGGGTGACAATAATGTCATATTTTGAAATTTTATACAATTAAGGAATGATTATTCATAAAAAACATAATATATGCTTTAAATCACCCTAGCAAGAGCTGTGTAAGCTCAGGCGTCACAAGTCTCGGACTTTCGTCTATGAATGTCTGTCTATAAACAGACCAAGTTCAACTCTTGGACGCGGAGAATAGAAAGTACCTCTATACCATGTTTTTCAATATTCGGATTTAATATCCTTGTATCTAACTCTCATTTATAATCAAATATAGTAATTTTTTCTACAAATTTTGTCTGTACACTTTTGAACTGCACATCCCCATTGCTACGTGAACTATAAAGGGCTGACCTATTGCACTCGAAAATACTCATTAAGGCAGCAATACAGAGCTATATAAGGCTCCACATAGGGGCGTCAGATGAATGTAACAAAAATCTAGTTTTGTGTGACTAAACCTAATATGGCGTAAAATTTACGTAGAAAGCCCATCATTAATTTGAAGTTACCACGAAAGATTTTGACAATTATTTTTGTAATTATTTCACAATCTTATACCTCTGGTTATGTTAGTTCTTAGGTTCGCGAAACTCGTCATCTAAACCCAATTAATTTAAAAATGATCGTTAACTATTTAGTATAGCAATATATATAAACGGATACTTCGACGGTCTGCAGAATGCAGCTCGTAAAATGTTTCGTCGGGGCTCCGAAGATTTTCGAAATTTTTTCTCGTTAAAGTCGTGCCATAAGTATTCAAATTGGACGGTAGCGTGAATTATTCTTTCCATTTTTGAGCTTGGCTTATGGGCGTGAGAGCGAGAGAAAAAAACCGACGCCGGAAAAAATGTAATCAATTGCTCTGGCACGCCGTAATCCGCGTCACGCTACAGTGACGCTCATAATAACAAAAATCGAGTCGGCAATTACCTGCTTGTTCCGTGTACTCGACCCCCTTGTCCGCGCTGTACTTGAGGCCTTGGGCCCGTCTGTTTCCATCGCTAGGCCCTTGGATGGAGAATTGCCCAAAGCACAGAGGCAATAGGGTTAAAATAATTATCTGCGAAAAAGTATTTGTATATGAAAATTAAACATCTGTGTATTATGGAATATATTTTTATTACTGATTATTAATATCCTACTATACATATGTCGTTCTGAGATATACCTTATACTTTTTACATCTAAAGTTTAAAATAATGGAAACGATTATGAAATAGTAAAAACGGTAATCAATTACAACCATATAATTATTCTCTCATCTTCTCTGCCCCTACTATACTTAACGTTATTACCGCTTAAATAAGATCATCAACCAAGTTACGTAAAAAAGGGGCAGTCGGTAAAAGGCAAGGTACACAAATTTTAACAACTCTTCTCTTTATTCCCCAAAGTAAACACGCGAGTGAAAGTTATTCTGTTATTTATGTCCCCCATCAGCAGTGTGCTGGCGCAGTTCTATACAATCGTACATTATCCTCGGCAACCGCAACGATCATCGTTGCAGTTAGAAAAACAGTGTGGGACCCATGAGGCCATTATACGCAAGCGGAGGCTCGAGGCAGGCGATATTTATCCAGCAACTGCGCGAGATGAGGCCGAGGCGCGGTATATACCGACTATGCGATTTATCATTGTTTTCACGAGAGGTGCATTGCTTTCGACAGCGTAATGCGCGCGGGCTTGCGCTCGCGCTTGACTTTCATTATCCGCGTGCATCGGCATAAATATCAGGTGTTCTCGCACTGACACCGATTAGCGAGCGCACGAGGCACCTCTCCAGCATGCGCCCGCGCGCGCCTGCATGCGCGCAGAGGAGAAGCGAAATAGAAAGTCGCGCGATTGAAGCGAGCACTGTCTGCATATATAGAACTGTAGAAGCAACTCGCAGACCATCTCGTCTATACGTATATCGGCGATTCTGAGTTTCACTGGGAAACCCTTTTGCAACCAAGCAAAACGTACCTATATATAAAAGTAGAATTTAAAACAATATGGAATTAATCACACCTTGCACGATTAAATATTAAGTTGGGTTCGTGAGCATGAACTCATTTATACCGGTAAATATTCATTTAATGTGTCTCCGTTTTTTTGTTCGTTTATTTGAAAACAATAAAATAGTTTAATATCTAATAAAAATTACCCATTACTGATATAAAAAAACAATCTTAACCATTCCGTTTAATAACAGTATTTAATAACCTGAAGAAACTGTTTCTTTTGTAAAACATTTAATAAACGGCTAGATCTAGAATTTCTTCTCTGTCTTAGAAAATCAAATGTCGGCCTATAAAATATTAAAATTTTAGGCATAACGTGAAATTACAAGTTCCATGAAACCAGTATAGCC
Source organism: Torymus auratus (assembly GCA_900474315.1). Lineage (NCBI taxonomy): Eukaryota > Metazoa > Arthropoda > Insecta > Hymenoptera > Torymidae > Torymus > Torymus auratus. The sequence goes on from UXGD01001388.1 coordinate 23,751, forward strand.
TATCATTACTAGTTTTAAGAATCTATGTTTAAGTTATTTTTAGTCAAGTTTATCTTGTGCAAGTCTAATATTCGGTATTAATAAAATTACGTAAGACGTTCCAAAAATTACTTCCAATGTCCCTGCTATTAGTCCATCTATAGAAATATTTATTAACTTTTCTTAGTTTAAAACTATTATTATATAAAAACAAATGCCATGTTATTTTGTTTATAGTAGGAAATTTCATTTACTCTTTTCAAATGAAAATAGCTTATAAAAATTGTTTTAATAATTTAATAAAAAATAAAATTTTAAATAAAAATGTTGTATAATATTTGCTGAGAATTAAACTACCAAAATTATGATGATTAAATTTTATATTTCTATTCAAAAAGTCATTTAGGAATACTTTCTTAGTATGTAATTCATTACGGTACATAAGTATTGAAAATGTAATGTAAAAGTGAAAAATTGATTTACTGTCAGTTATAAATATTTATTTAAATACGAACTTAAGTTCATAGTTTTATTATTCGCGTATGACATATATAATAAAATATAAGAACAAAATGGAAAAAAGCTGTGATCCACGGTATAAGATGAAGCGCGTTCTGTAGAAACTGTCGGCAAAGCCTTTGACCGCTACATCCATTCACTCGTTACGGCCGCCACGACTGCGCGACCGGAAAAAATGGCAAAGCCGCTGCATGCGGCTTATTTTTCCTTTCTTAAAAAAGGCCTAGTCGCGCATTTCCATTTATTGCCCGTATACGTCGCGCGAGTATGTCCGCGCTTTCGATGCGCGCCGTGTGAGAGGGAACTAACTGCCCGCGAGAAAGTCTACTCACGCGTAGAGGCGAATGACTCCCGTTTAATTTTTACCCGAGCTCGTACACATCGCCTGTCGTTTCCGTATCGATCGACACGTACGAGATTTCGAAGCTTGAGCTTTAATTGATCGGTGAGTTGTTACCGAATATCGTACATCAGCGAGTTTTTCTAAAGCTTTCCTATAAGTAGACGACATGTACTACTGGTCTTGTTCTTTATAAGATATATTGTGTAATTTCGACTTTTGCGTAATTGCAGATTATGTTTATTCGAAACGGATGACGATGGTTAAACGTTGCGCGTTTGAACTCTAGAAAAACAGGTCGGGTTTGTAATAGGTTTTGCTGGACTCTGTGCATATGCATTTAGGCACGCTGCTGTTTTATAGTAAAATAATAGTTTCGTATAATTATTGAAAAAAAAACAAAACCAATTTAAAATTAAAATCTACTGTGATAGACGATCCAAAGAAGTAAAGCGACATTTCGATTAGAACTAATGTTAAATTTTATTCATACACGGAAGAAACAAATGATAAATTCTATCCTCCAAAAATTCGTTTTACTTATTAAAAAAGTCACGAATCAAAAAAATCTTTCTTTCAATTTCTACTTTCCGGCTTCGCGAGGTACAGGGAAAGCTAGCAGAGGCAATATTCTTTTTGGTCTTTTTTATCAATGGAGTTTTAATTTCGTTATAAAAGTGAAGGAAACGGCATTACATATTAAATATAATATTATTTTTACTACAAATAAAGTTAATCTATTTTTTATATAATTTCAGCTTTCTCCTAAACTAATTGATTGCACTGCTGAAAAACGGCACATTGCACTGCTGAAAAACGGCACATAAATTTTATTTTTAATATGTAAATAGAATAATTCAGAACGAAAAATGAAATACACAAAAAGGTCTATACAGATTCTACTTTATGGAAATTTGCATAGCGAAACGCTGCACCGAGTCGATCTATCAATATAAAAATTTTGAAAAAAAATTGAAGTGATTATTGAGAAAGGAGATTTTCTTTGACATTAGAATAACAACAGTTTCCCAATCGCCATACACACGACGAATCTCATATAGGTATAGAAAGGTTGACGCCTGAATGCAAATCAGCCATATCTTTACCTACACCGTAATCTCCATTGCAAAATCGACTAATCATGGCATTGTGCAGAGGCGTAAAAACTGTCGTCGCCGATTTTGGCACAACATAATAACCAGTCAGCCCTGGAGCCAAATTTTCGCCTAACTTTTACCTCCTCCCTGCGCGCGCGTAAAGATATTAACGAGCTGGCAAGAAAAAACGGAGCAGTGTAGCGCTGGCTCTCAGATATAAATATCCAGCGAGGGAAAAACACTCGGACGACGAGGAATAATTGCCGGCTGGCGTTATATGTATGTAGGCTGCGCGGTATAGCGTGTAAGTGAGAAAAGGCGTGCAGCGATTTACCTGTTGTAGTTTCGCCATGCTGACCGAGTGAGAGAGCCAGATCGACGAGGGCCACTCGTGAGTGTCGCCGAGAGGGTGGAGCGATTCTGAAGCGAGCGCGCGTCGCACGGAACAACTTTATAGGCAGGCCGCGCGGCTGGGTGCGTGCGCGCGCGGGAGAGCCGGCGAGGGGATGTGTTGCTGCGGCGCGCCGCCTGCGCTCGATCGCCGGCGGAGCGAGCGCCAAGCCGAGCGCCGCTTGATCGGGACCAAGAGCGGACTCTCTTTAGCCACCTCTCCTGGACAAAATCGCCGGCGTCATGTGCCTGTCGATGCTCGATTCGCCGTTCTGCAACGAGAATCCACATTTCATTTTTATGTGGATACGCAATGGACATTTACACCACCTAATTTTCCATCAATATATATAGTGCAATTATAATCTCTTGTTATATTTTAGTTAAATAAAAAAATACACCTATCAGGCACATTTCTATTTCTATGAATACAAGACTTTATTGTAAACTTTAAAAAATTATGCGGTCTGCTTTGAATAAGAAAATTATATTATGATTAAGTTAGATTGGTATTTATTAATTTAACACGGTTAAATTCACTTCAAATGTAACATTACTTAACGGCATACTTTCATTACATGCATTGCGTATCTATTATAAACTTACGACAACCATGTTGATAAATTGAATTTATAGTCACATCCGTTGATTTAAAGAAGTTGCTTATTTTGGTTAAATGTGTATAAAATTACTTAACTAGTTGAAGCTGTGGACAACATTTTAACGGTAAACAGTTTTTTCTTTTATAAGTTGGTCTCTGATTACGTTCAACTGATTTCTATTAAAATCAACACTTTTTATCTTGTTTTAAAATGTTGTTCAACTTCTCAAGAAGATAGAAAGTTTTCACTTTCAAAAACTTTATATTAAACATTATATTTTTTAAAGTAATATCTACCTTATAACATTTTGATTCTATTGCAATATTTTAGATGCAGTACAAAATAAAAGTTATTTTATGCTTGATTTTCCGATTTGTTATGGCTTTCTAACACGTGAGCAAAGTAAGCTGCCTGGGAGCAGATCAACGCGATAGTTTATTTCAAAGATACTCAGATATTACGATGGATTAAATCTGAGTTTTATCAGTATAGATCCATTTTTGAGGTTGAAAATCTTTAATCTTTGTTATTTTATGAACGAGAAGTGCTGCAATAGACGTGAATCACATCAAATATTTAAGGCTAAATAGTTTTGATAAACTCATATACTTTACCAGCATTCTTCAATAAACTTTTAGTACGGAGATATGAATCTCAAATATATGATATAATAATAGTAACTTTCGATATTATAAATGTATTTACTATCGTATCGCTGTTTAATAATCAGAGGAAACAGTAAGGAAAAAACCTACAGATGCGTATCACTTTTGCGAAATCAGATTACTCAATGCAACTCTTATAATAACAGGCATTTCTCGGTCAGCGACTCCAATTCATCTTTCGTTCTAGTCGAACGCTCGTTAGCTTTTAACGAATTTCCGGAATCTCCTCCCGACAGCCTCTGAAAAGCTACCGTACTTTTTTCTTTATCGCGAGCATGCGCGTACATGCACATACACCAGTGCGCGCACACCTCTAAAAACAAGGAACGAAGTAAAAACGAAAGTGTACAGCATAACTGCGGTGAATGATCTGCAGAAGTGGCAGCAGTAGCGGTTGCCGAGCCGCCGAAGCGTGAAGGCCACGAAAGTGGATCGTCGATCCTTCCTTCCTCATCCGGAGAAATGCCTCTCGTCTATTCTGTACTTCCATGATTCGCTAATTTGCGATGTGCTTGCATTTAAACAGATACACATACACACACACACACACACACACACACACACATAAACACACGCACGCAAACACACACACGCACGCACAGTCACATACACACGGCAGAGGAGGTGAAATCATCGGTTAATATCTATAGTCTTCCGTTTGTTTTGTAATCAAAAAAAAATTTTTATTATAAAATGACTTATTACATGTGTTGATTTTGTAGAAATGATGTAGGTACTTCGCAGCATCGTAGTTTATTACAAAGTTTCACTTCTACGCTCTAGGTACTTATTGTTATTTTATGTTCTATCATTCACAAGCGATGTTTTACGGCCGAAGGAAACATGAAATTTTTTTATTAGTTGTTCTACTAGAGCAGCTGTATCAATAAATAATTTAGGATCTTGTTTTAAGATTATTATTGGTCTGTTATATTTGAAAAGTTCTGGTTCACATTACCAATAGGGGTAGAACTTATCTCAATAAATTTTTCTATATCGATTCTAGCTTCACTATACATATTCAAGTGAATGTACAACGCAGGAGTTCTAATATTTGGTAACTCAATTTTACGTCAGAAAAACATTATCAACCCCAATTATTTACTAATGAGGCTGTTCTGATCTACGTAAGATAACTAAAATCTCTACATCATGAAATTTTGTTGGCGGTGTTAGATTACAGAGTAATCAAATCACGCCGGACATTCAAGTGCAATCAAAGAAAACCATTCTCCCAAGTTTACAAATGAAGATTTTTTTCTTATAAGATAACAATTCCGCTAATCTCCGTCTCGTTATCTTGGTATCATCAGACCGGCATCCATTCATCACAAATTAATCGGATTCCTTCATGTTTTCATATAAATTAAATTTATGTAAATAAATTCATAAAAAAATTTGGTCCTATTCATCGGGCTGCTGCTCCTTCTGCTCTTCTCGCTCGGTTCGCTCCTTATTGTTTTGCTCATCGACATCCTCATCTTTGACGTAGTACACCTTGCTACGGTACTTGTAAGGCCCCTTCAACTCATCCGTGAAGGGTTTGGGTACGAAGATGCTTTTGGGCTTGTAGACAATCCTATTGGCAATTACGTGGTATGGGATTTGAGCCTGGAGATTCAACAGTTGGTGAATCTCTTTGGGCATGCCGTCGTCCACAGCGCTCTGCTGTTGCTGCGGCTGCTGCTGTTGCTGTTCCTCAGCAACGTATTCTTTCCTCTCGGGCACAGCGCCATATTGGGGAGCCGCTGATTCTGCCACAGTAGGTTGCTCATCCTTGTACTGGATGTAGCCGTACTTGGCCTTGTTGTGATATTTGGACGGGTACTTGGGCTCGTACTCAACCTGAGCAGTGTCGTACTGAGCCTGGGAAGTGGCTTGAGCGGATTCCTCTTGTTCCTCTGCGTTTTGTTGCTTCTGCTCCTCCTCCTGTTCTTGGCGATGAGCTTGATAAATGTATACGGATGGGTCGACGTAAGGTCCTTGAGGTTCGTACATTTCAAGGATCAGCTGTTTAATGTGCGTTGGCACCATCGAGTAGGGCTTGTACTGTACCTAAAATGTGATTTAAAGGAAATAATAACTGAGATTTTTCACTTAAAGTCGTTTAAAAATAATATAAAAGGCAATATCTATAAATAAACTTTAAGAGGAATTATACTCAATGTCCTTCTAACTTATACTCGACAAGCAGACAGCTGCCGCGCGCTGTGATAGTGAAATTATGATTTCTAAATTATTAATTCGTAAGATATGTGAAGAAAATAAATCTTAGAATAATAAAACAAGTAAATGATTGGCTGAACATAATTATAAGTAATAATTATTCAGTTTGTGTACATGTACATTTACGTTCTCATATGCCAATCTCTCATACCCGGTTTGTATATTTTAAATATTAAAGTAGAAACTAATCTTATGTTGCAAATCTTAAATTTATTTTATTATTTGTACTAAAAATTAAAAAAGAAAATAAGCCTTATTATGATATTTCTTTCCTTTTCGTTACTATATTGCAACAGTCTATAAAGTAAAGCTCGTAGTGTGCATTAAATTTGAAAATAATTAATCGCCTTGAAGATAAATAGATTCTCACCTGTACTTGATGCACAGGCTGAGCAACCTTTTCCTCAGCAGGCACAGCGACAGGAGCAGCCGTAGCAGCGGCAGGCTTGATTAGATCAGTCTGCGGTCCATAGGCGGGCTGGGCAGTACCACTCTCGGCCCTCTGATTACGCTGGGGATTCTCTAGGTGGGATTTCCATTGAGAGTACGGGGCGTACAGCTTCCAGCTGACTTTTAAGCCTTCGATGTTTCCAGAAATAAAATGATTTTTTTCCCATTAAGATTTTTTCCGTTTCCGATGATATCGAGCGCGGAAGCAAATAGTGCAAAGGATCTCATTATGTCGGATATTATGATGCAAAATGAATAGGAAGATAGATCGAGTTCGATAAAGTAGAAAGTTAATGTTTTGAAAGTTCATGTGTTAGATCGAAAGTGCCCGATACATTCCTTCTAATTGCTTTTAATTACATCGTGTTTGCGCTTAATTAAATTACCGTAAGTGTTATGACTTTTATGCCATTTCTTTAGCATCAGCAGAGTCTATTGACTCGGAAACAAGAAATTTCGATGGGTAACCAGTCTTTTTGTACTTAACATGTAACATAAATCATGATTTTTAAATTTATTTTACCATCAGGATCACTGTATTGAATATGGCCTTGCGGAGCTCGAGATGGTCTCTGCGCTGCACGTAGACTTCCACTTTCATTTTCTTCATGTTGCTGCTGTTGTTGTTGTTGTTGTTGTTGTTGTGCCCAACAGACACAGACCAAAAGAGTAAAAATTATCTAAAATAAAAATTTAACAAGCATGTAATATTTTCAAAGTCTATAATTTGTAAATTTTCAGATTATACTAAACTTTCGGAAAAGTTAATCATGTGTCTTTCAATTTACTGTGTATGAAGGAAGGTTTCAAACGGCACTTTTAGAAGGTAATCGTTTTCAAATAAAAATTAAAATTAATATTGAAATTCAGCGTAAAATATACTGAGCATTTTTTGCATTTATTAAAAAATATAAAAAAGTATGCGTTTAAATTATTTCCTCACTCTGCTCAACAAATACATAATTCTAATACTAAAAATTTCCGTTTATAACTAGTAATTATGAATCCACTTCTAATCATTAAGAAAACTGAAGAAAAATAAGTAAGGCAAGCAATTAAGTGTTTTCAACGTCAAATATTTTTCATAAGTTTTAGTAAACATTTTTCATTGTTTAAAATAAATATATCTTTTTATTTCGAATTACAATGATAGTCTCCGAAATAAGTAATAAACCTAAAGAATACATTTGTAAATCTTAATGATCTTAGTTTCCCGCACATTTGTATAATTACTTTATACAAATTATACAACGTTACGATACCAGAATTAATGTAACATCGTAAAATATTTCTTATACTTCTACATGGTACTGTGAATTTTTTTGCTAATAAAAAGCATTGTATATTATTTTTCACTAAAAGGCATTGTTAAAGAACAACTTTACCACACAGTTTTTTTTTCGCTATGCATTAAAATCATGAAAGCCTTTTGAGTTCACCGACTAGAAAATTACAGATGTGTGATAAGATTATATTCTTTAATTATATACCTTGTTTTAGCTGCATTTTGCAAAAACTCTAAAAAGAACTTATTTACATGTTATGTTATGCAAATACTTTGGCGTTGCTAATTTTTGTTTTTGAGAAAAGAAACAGTAATAGTGTTTATAGCACCTGCAAACTTTCACTCTAATTTTTTAAATAATTTGTAGACTTCCGACATTAAGTTTAAGATTTTCTTTGAACTACAAAAAATTCCGTTTTTACCGCTTCAAGTATCGCTTATATATAGGGTAGTGGGATTAGAAGTCGGACACTTTTAATTTCAAATAAATATAAATAAATTTTACAGTTAATAATACAGTAAGTAAAAGGTCGATGTAAAAATTAGAGGTATGGAGAATAGTAATTTATTTAAATATCAATTAAACGCTGAATATAATTATTTTTTATTGGGAGCGTGTTTGCGAGTACGAGTCGAGAATGAAAATTGTCGTTTTCTTAACATAACTGTTATAATAAGTTTGTACAAGAATCTTGTATTTAAAAAAAAAATTGAATTTGTATATTTATAAATAGTTTTACTGAACATAGAATAGATGAAATAAACTAACTACTGTGGCAAAATTACCATTTTTTAATTTTTATTATCTGTTTAAACGTGTCCGACTACTAACTCTTAAATTTTGACAAACATTTTGAAGTCGGAAAAAGTAGCGGTACATGATAATAATGACTTTTAAACGTATAAAAACTCTTTTAATGTAAATTTTCGAAGGTTTTATTTGTAATTACATACAATTATCATTACTTTTTTATAAATTACATTGTAAAGCAAGTACGTAATTTGTAATTCGAAATTCTTTGAGTATTTTATTTCGAATAATGTATTTTAAATGATTAATTATTATTATTTTTGATATTAAATGGGAATATTTAATCTTTTTTATATTTTAAGAAAGATGTCATATATATACCATTTTTTTAACGAGTTAATCAACATGCATTTTTTTTGCATCCATGAGGATGTATTTTTTTCTATGTAAATTTATAGTCCGACTACTAACGCAATGTATGTCCAAATATTAGCAAAAGTGTCCGACTACTAATGAAGTTTGTGTTTTTTAATCTTTACAGTCTAATAATTATTTTAATGTTATAAGGGTATTGAAACAAAGAGAATCGAAAGATAAATAATTTTTTAAGAGAATGGCTCAGTTATTTTTTAAAAATATTCAATTTATTAATTTAGATTCTACCTGAAAGGCAGAATGTATTCTTAAGTGTCCGACGACGACTGCCACTACCCTATATGAATTTTTTACCTATGCGGAAAGTGTAAAGTGCAGATTCCTACAGCAAATCTACATTATTTAAATTTATTTTCAAGTTTTGTAAAATTATTGCAGTAATCCACTGTTTGCAATGATTTGAGGACCAGTAGATTACTTAAAGAATTAGTTAAAATAAAAAATCGCAAAAGAATAACGTAAACTACTAAAATGTCGATAAATACGTAAGTCTGTATAGGCTCCGACATCCCTTTTTTATTCATTTTAAACGTCAGTTTAATCATGCATAAATTACTATTTTTTGGCAATAGCTTTTTAAGCTACTTTATAATAACTGATAAATTAATTGTGGATTTTGTTAAGAAGATGTAAAATTATACTGACATTCCTTTTATTTTTCAACCAAAACCTCTTATCGAAGATCATAATGAAATCACTTTGAACAATTTTTAATTTTTAGTTATAAGTTTATTAAATAATAAAAATGGTATAAACAGTGTTTCACATCACTCTAAATAGATGCACTGAACTCTTTTTAACTTTATTTTTACGCTATATTGCATTCTAAAATAACTTTAGACAAAAGTATGTCATGAGTTTTAATCTTCTTCTAACATAAAGTTGTTATTTCAACTTCCACCAGAAGCAAGATAAAATATTTTATTATTAGCAATTAGAGGCTTTGATATTTTGTGTAATGAAAACTTTTTGAAAACTTAGTACTGAATCAAAAAAATGTAATTTTTTCCTAAAGTATTGCATCGTAAGGATGCTTTTAAATATTACTGAAAAACAAATCATTCCTCAAATTACAATTGTAAGCATTTTCATTACTTTAAACTGAAAGTATTGCCTTAAATGCTTTAAGTAATAGTTTTCGTAATTAACTTGATTCTAATCATTCAAAGCTTGGCGCCAGTATAAGTGTAGATGACAGGACGTATAACATACGTAATATGTGGTTTTTCCACTATTATCCAAGATAATTTCAATTCGATAATAGATATGCAATAGATATTCAAGACGATGATTAACTTTATCATTTGACTGAATGAAATACTCAATTGGCGATAAAATTAATTTTTAAAAAAGTGTTTCTTAATATTAATCTCATTTAACATTTCCAATTTCGTAGTAATCGATTACTATGATCATTACATACCTAATATGTATTTATCAAGAATTCGTGATAAAAAAAATTCAAACAACCAAAAAGAGGAAAAAAGTATTATAAAAAAAAAAATCATCTTAATTCTTATAAAGGGATAGTGTTGAATTTTTAATGATATTAATTTGGAATATAAGTACAATAATTTATACAAACAAAGAAAAATTGTAATCATACCAAAATAAAATAATAATAGTTTAATAATAAAAGAGAATTAGAATTTATGTAGTAATACTAAAAAGATCCGGATTGTTTTTATTGAGAAGAAATACTATATCCAACAAAAAAAAATATATATATATATATTTTTTTTTATTTTAAAATATAAAACTGAAGATAAAAATAGTTTTACGAAAATGCAACAACTGAATTAATAGTTCGATTCCGCTTTTCAGTATATATAATTTCGCACTTTCTGTAAAATGAATGTTCTAAAAGTGTTCCAAATACTCAAACGGCACTTGGGAAAAAAGTTGATTAGATTATAACACACAAAAATCGGACTACACTAATGCAAACGACCAAATGAAATGTCGGAATACGAAAAAGTAGTTAAAAAAGCAGGCCACGTATCGATCACACTCACTATCGACTTCATCCTCGGTGGCAAAAGGAAAAGTAGTCGAAGACTCGTCGCACTGTCCTCCTCCTCTCGTGTTTATCCAGTCGCGGCGGAGCGGCAAAGGGGTAACAGTCAGCAGGATGTCACCGCGCGTCAAGTTTGCAGAAATCTGTCCGTCGGGCCGGCGCGGACTTTTCTATATAGGCAGCGGCGGCGGCCGTATAATTGGAGGCCCTCTCGCCTCGCGCGCTCTCCCGGTAGCCGCTTTTTAAAGTCATTCGCCTCCGGTAACGAGCCGCTCGCGGGCCGCCGCTACCGCCACCGCCGCGCGCGTCTCTAGCCGCTATACACGCGCCTCTGGGGGGAAGGCATAAGCAGCCGCAGCCAGGCGCATACCGCGAGCGCGCGGATCCGCGAGGTGTGGTGGCGTAACACGCGCGAGAGCGCACTGTAGCAGCGGCACTTTGGAGAAAATCCCAGGAAGCTGGGCGCGCGGAGCCGGGGGAGGGCGAATTTTCGCGAATGCTTTCTGGCGCGGAGGACAGGGGAGGGGCCCAGCTGGGGCCTTTTTCGAAGCCCGCTTCTACTGCTGGAGGAAACCTACTACCTCACAATGGGAATGACCGGGATTTTTTCTTTGCGCACTCGCTCTCTCGCCAAGAGCGTGAAAACAACTTAAGTTGAGACAGATAGGAATGCAGATTAAGCGCGGCTCTTTACGAACAATATTACTGTTTCTGCGCCTTTTTAGACGGGGAGGCAAATTAGCTGGGCTCGTTTCAGAAACGTTTTCGCAGGTATCTGAAAGTACGGTGACATTCGAAATGAGTCCGTTTTTTTCAACATCAATTATTCACATTTTTCACCTCTATTTTCTTTGTGCCTTCTAAATATTTAAAAAATTTCTTGAAATTTCTTACTTCTTCTTATACTGTAGATGCAACAATAGTATATTACATATCTAGGGAGCAAAAGTAAAGAATGTCCCAGATCGCATGTAAATTGTCACCCGAGCCGAAGGCGAGGGTGACAAACA
>UXGD01001389.1:0-35508 GCA_900474315.1 Torymus auratus
CTCGGGATTACAAAAAGTTTGGTAATTTTTACTGAAATTTTTGTAATTTTTACTGATTTTCTTCTCTCCGTGTACTACTTATGCACAGAAATATTTTGTTATAAAAATTACTTTATTCTTATGAAACCTACCCAATTAATAATAATTGTCATATAAATACAACAAAAATTACCACCACAATTTCACTATAAATTGTAACAACTCTCACGAGAATTATAACTCCACACCCCCCATAATTTATAATCGCGAATATAATACTAATTTAATTACTTTTCCGAGACGCTACCACAGCACCTTCCAACACCCATCTATCACCAATTTTTACACCTTTTAAATCCCCCATAAATTCACCTGCGGCGCGCTCGCCTCCCAAAAAATTCGCAGAACCCACCGCGCTCGCAGCATCCTCGCATATGGCATCTGCCATTCGACACGTGGCGCGAGTGTATAAAGGAGGAGGGGGGAGAGAGAGCGGTTTTATCGCGCACACGCCATGTGCGGCGGTCACTGCTGCATGCAGGGAGGCCGCGTGCAAGGTGATTCGGTTTTTTGCTGCGCGATACTTGGGAGGTGAGGAGTGTGGCTGGATCGGGGTGTATATAGGGTTCGGGTGGTGGGAATTTTTTTGGGGTTAGGTTAAGTTAATTTTTTTTGGAGCGGGTGCTATACTCCGAAATGTCTAGTACTTAGAGTCAGGATAATAATTATCACTGGATTTATAATTGTAATTAGCGATTGGTTGAAGGTCTTTAAATACTAATTTGGTAAAACGCCAAAACCTCCTCGTTTTCACGTGTATACATACACGGACAGACACCTTCTTACAACATTTTATTCGAAATTCGCATCGATTGGTCGCCATCATAATGGACTTGAACCACACCGCACGGGGAGAATATATGTATCTCTCGAAAAAACCGTGGCGGCGACTTTCTTTTCTTACATTGAAAAACTTGTTCCGGATAACCGGTTCTTTATATTCCCCTCTCTCTCTCTCTCTTTTTCTCGCGAGTGTATATATACACACGCGACGCGCGGAATTGATTAATTTACCGCGAGAGAGAGAGAAGCTTCGCCGAAAAACTGATTCTCCGCGATTCTGGCACTTCTGCGTGGAACCCCCCACACACATCGTAAAACTTTTATATACAGTTTCGGATGCATGCCCGCGGATTCATTACTCGTTAACCATAGCAGCTACATTCCAATACACGGAAAGCTCTGAATTATTCGGTTTTCCGCGAGGTAGAATATTCTGATTTCGTGGAACCTCGCCGTGTATGCAGTTTATTAATCGCCCCTACGATAATGCCGAGAACCCGCGGAACTTGGAAATCCTTCGATAAAAGTTACATATATATGTATATGCGTCTTCTCTCTCTCTCACCTGCAAAGGTCAATCGTATATAAACGGGCGATTCTGTGGAACCGTTTCAAGCTTTTTTATTCGCTCGGGGGGGTTCCGAGTATACACACCAGTGAAATGAGAGATCCGCAATTAAAGGCGAGCGAATTCTTCGAAATAATCTACATAGGTTATACATATATAATGCCACGCTTAACGCATGCACGCCTTTTTATTACACCGATCTGCGAATTTACGGAACGAGCAGTACAATTATTACTTCCATCGATCGAGAGTGGAATCGACGTGCAGAGACCGCGGCGATAATGAAAGAAAAAAAGGCATCGCTCATGACCTTGCCGTTTTTCAGTTATCACTGCGCGAGTGCGAACGTACCGCGATCGATTTGCTCGTTGTTTTTTTTTTTGCGTGTGAATAATAACGGCGCTGACAATGTTCGTTGAATATATCTCCCCGTTTTTGAACAAGTTTTTAAGCTGATGAGCGCTATCAGAACCGAGTGATAAGCGAAGTTCATATACACGCATTATGTGTATATTTAACTGCGCTTGGATTAGTATAAGATCCTGTGTATAATTTGTTTCTGGGGCACCTCCATTTCACGATCTATAATATAGGTCCGACCGCTGATAACGTGCACATAACGACCTATTAATGTGGTTTTTAGTGTCCCGGCAAATGGCTTTTTAATTGTCCCATCGCATAGAGAAGAAAACAAAGAATATTACTTTTCGTCGCAGTATAGGTATTATAGTTATCAAAATTTCGTTCAGCCCACAAAGATACACACACACACACTAAGCGACCAATTAACCACAGATCATTGAAAAACATGTCGATTCCCCGCCGACCTGACAAACACACAGCGCGCGAAAACAGAAAAATAAGAAAGCCGAAGTATATGTCTGTGTTCGCTCGCTCGTATATACTTATACTATCTGGGCAGATAACGTCGCGCTGCACGCTACTATACAGCCGCGCTTGACGTCTGCGGCCTGGCGTCCTGTGTCAACATCGTGCTGGCAAGCCGCATCGAGACGAAATTTGTTTTCACGCTCGTTTTGTTCTATATGCGCGATGTAGAAATTTTCGATTTTAGAACTTATATAAGATGGAATAAGTAAAAATTATACAGTTACTTTTAAAAAAACATATAAGTGCGTAACCTTGCACTTGTTTAATTAACGTACATATGGCTGATTTTCACGTATATTCCACTTTATAGACGGATGTAACTTATGCGGGAATGTTAATATGTTAAATCAAGGTAAAGAAAGGGAACGGCGTGGTTGAATTTGGTGTGAATGCGCTCTCACATTTACTCTTAAGACACTCATTTCCTTTTTCACAACATACTTATCGTCACTTAATTCCGAGTACAAACTATATCGCCCAGATACGCGAATTCCTCTATTAATAAATTAATTATTAATTCAGCGAAATGCTTGGTAGCTCCTCATGAACTATTTCATTAGTCATCAACCGCAACCTATATATATAGACCAACAATTTTGCAGTAAAAATTACTGTACATATTTGATTGTAAACTAGGAAAAAACTTATACTCTCTCGTGATGAAAATTCCCACAATTTAAAGCGAAAATTCCAATGTTTACTACAAATCGCAGTATTTTTCATAAGAATCCCTCACGAACTATTCCGCAGTATAAATGTTTTCCTCCCTGTATCCCACTGCACTCACATCAACAACACCTCCTACTACTCCTTACATATACACACCCACCGATTCGATCGCGCACCCATCGCCACTATACACACCACGTGCGCACGTACAAGCCACGTGCTTATCGACTCCCTCTCTCATACGCTCGCGTTGTTGGATAACACACAGACCACCGTTACGCGCGCCGCGTGTGTCTCGCGCCGGGAGGGAGAGAGAGCGACCCGTTATCGAGCGACCTAAAAGTCAGCCAGCCGCGCCTGCTTCGCTTGCGTTCCTTTCGATTCTCTGTGCGGCTTGATTCTTTTTTTTTTCGTGAAGGTGAGGATGAGGGCTGCGGTGGTGCTGATTGTATCGGTATATACTTTGCGTAATTGGGAGGTTTCAGTGTAAGGGTGGGCTTGTAATAATGGCGAAATTAGCTTTTTCAATTATCGTGTAAGTAGAGGCAGTTTTTAGTCGACGTGGGTCGTGGGTACTTTTTGAAACGCTTTAATGTTTCGTTGAGAGAGAGTAGCACGTTATTTTACAAAAGGGTTTTACTTTTAATCCATTTTTCAACCACTTAATTAAACAACAAAAGTTACAATTTCCCTATTCGTTCATTCACTAGTGAAGTCACCCTATATAACTCTCTCCGTCGAGAACTGAACTTCGCTCGTCATATTTAGTTTTTCCTCTCTATACACGTGCACATGAAAGATCGACGCTATGCTGTTCCCGTACCCAGTCGCCCGGCAATTTCACAAACCCATTCGCTCGAATCTAACGAGATAACAGACACTGCGAGAGAGAGCAGAGAATGGAAAAAAGGCGAGCGCGACGCAAAGAGAAGTAAAACAACGAGAGCAATCGACGTGAAAGGGCGAGCGGCAGCCCACTTGCAACCTTCGCACCGGGATTTATATACTTGCAGGGGAAATCCCCGCAATATATCCGTGCAGACCAGCGGGGGGTTCCCCGCGCTCCAGCTATATTCATCCGGGGAATCCCCCGCATTATCAGCCCTTTAATACACACCTTTACGGAAAAACCTCTCGGATTTTCCCGACCGGGATTAGCAATATAATTTCCAGCCGCGCGTGGTTGTCAGGTATACCTACATTACATAGCCTCTCTTATCACGAAAGCCTTCGCGCGAGCGAGCGTTGCGCAACCGACAGTTTTATATATATACTGTAACTTTGCTCTCTGTCGTGCTTGTGTTACACAATAACTTGGAAAGCGGTGTGATTCGAAAAACTGCGTACTTAGTTCCAGGTGTACAAAGCGACCTTGAGCTTGTGGTCCTTCTGAGAGAGTGGAAGGTACTTGATGTATGTGCCGTATAATTGTTTAATCAGCCTTTGATAAGGCAAAAAAAATCGTCATTTCGTGCGAACTAAAGTATAATAATGATGATGATGGTGTTCGAGTGTAGTGTCAGGTGTTTGCGACGAGAAATAAGGCCCCGGAAGCGTACTTAATGATCTTTTTTCCTGTACGGCATTGGCTGCTAATGCGTTTTTGAGAAAGAACCGGCGACCTCCCGGTAGCCCGGAAAATTGAGCTTTATTATAATATCAAAATTTATACATTTTCTGATATTATAACCAATTATACTTTAGCTAATTTCTCATTGATGATTCATAAAACCCTCGTATATATACATAGTTGGAAAAGAGCGGCACCGAAAAGCCGGAGATCCCCGAGGTTATCTGCATATATATTTTAACTAAATAGATTCAGCGGTATAGATATTTGATTTCAAAATAATTTCCTATGCTATACCTCTCTTATCGCGGTACCGCGTACATTCATCTGGCTGTATATAAATCGCCTCAAACGCCGCTGTTATAATATAATAGCGATTCTTACTTACATAAAACACTCCGGGGTTCTTTCATCACGATATAATAGAGCATAAACTTAATTTCCGTCGCAGCTGTGGACGATTTGCTCTACCGATTTTCATTAAACTCTATAGCTATATTCTCCCATCTCATGGATTCGAGGTATATTTTCTACCCCCACACCTCTAAAAATCATCCACCACATTCTCGAAATCCTTTAACTATCTCCGCGTATACACATACTAGTTTCCCGCGACGTATATCATCATCATCCTTTACGTAAGCCGATAATCTCGATTGCGCAACAGCAGCAGCAGCAGCCGGCCGCTATTTTCTCCGCTCGCAGCTCGTGCGAAGGTTTTCCGCGAGCCGCCGCGACCTTCAACTTGCGAGCGCGAGTTTCCACGGCTCATGCGTGCAGCGTTTTTCCCGAACAAAGGGGCCTCGCAATTAGACGTGGTATAATAATGGGGGAATTTAATGAAGGTGCGCGTTAATGTTTTATGGAGGATTCGAGAACGAGGTGGAGGTACGGTGATATGGTTATATGTAGAATTTTAGAATCGCATTCTATTATTTGGTTAGGGATTCGTGCATAGAGAGATGGATTTATTGCGTTGTCATGTACTTAAGCGGAAATTTTTTAAAAATTTTTTTAATTTTTAAGTGAACGGCGCTTATGTGATATATATCCAATCCCGGAAAAAATTAACTGTAGGCGCACGGTTCGAGGTTACTTACATCGCGGTGCGCGGCACTTCATTATAAATGGTAAATTGAAGCTCGAAAGATAAAGAAAAATCGCGTTTCACTACTGTAATGAAAAAGCTGAGTTATATATTTTTTGTACTTTTCAATTGCGCAAGGTGTTATTAATAATGAGACGAAGTTATCGTGAATTATTATATATCGCGAATTTGTACGGCACGTGTGGCTGTAATTTTATAAATTTTAACCGAAGAGTATATTATCGGAGAGAAAATATCGAACGTGCGATTGACTTAACGACGTCACGTACGACACGCTCCCCGTGTGACATCAGAGCGAGCTATTGTTATAATCGATTTTTTGTATATAAAAAATGCAACGGTGACGTTACAAAAGCGCTATTTTAAAACCACAAAAGACGCACGTTAATTAATCAAAATATCACACACATACACGTCTATACCTCGAAATATATACAATATAAATATATATAAAAATCGCTCGTGCGACTATATACGAGATACAACTTCCCGGCGCGTTTTTTCCACCCGTCATCGGCAAAAACCAAAAAATATATAAATTGATTTTCGACGAGTGGATCGGGCAACAATAAAAAAAAATTGACAAACCACTCTCGACACTGGCAGATAATAAAAAACGCCATCCGTTTGCACGTATATATACATACCTCTCCGGTGTTTCGCGAGGAAAAAAGAAATAAGGAAGATAAACAAGCGCGCGCGTGCGCTCGTTTTTACTGCACAGTCGCAACCTTGGCTCTCACGAGGGACAAAACAGACAGAGACGCGAAATTAGGTTCAACTTAGTCGTCGAAATCATTCGTGTGTGCATTTAATTATACACGCACCTTCGCGATAAAGAAATTTCGATTCGGGCCCCATTAGCCTAATCACGTTCTCTCTTTTTTGTTCCGTCGTTTAGTCGACGATGATTACTGTTATATACTCACTCGCTCTCTCTCCCTCTCTCTTCACGTTTTAATTGCGGGCTTTTGTTTCCCTGTAATTGGTCGTAGATATACCTATATGAATATTACACGCATTTTAATTAAACAGACGTAGGTACATACATGTACGGCGCCGTCGCGACGTATATAATTCACCGTTTGATCGATACACATCGTACCTACACCGAAAGCATTTGCATTTCGACAACCGGAGAGAACCCTGCATTGTTAATAGACCGCGTGGCGGAAAAATTACCGAGCCACGCGGCATGTATATATAGCTATAGCGCACCGCTCGGAGGGGGTCGAAAGTCGATAATTTCCTAAGGTTTCAGTAAAGAGCAGCGGCAGCAGCAGCCGTTCTACAATCGAATAAAGCCGCCACAGCGACTAGTGTATGTATATATATATATCAACCCCCCGCGGTAGTCCTCTCTCTGCGAAAGAAAGAAAGAAAATAAAATGAATATTCGTTGGGCGTGTAGACGGTGATAAACTGTGTCTCTGGGGATGACACGGCGGAGGGGAAACTTTCCCAGCCTGAATCAATATAGATAGCAGTGTGTGTGTGTAGGAAGGAGGAGGAGGAGGAAAAAGAGGGATGTCGGTGTAATTGGGCCAGAGGTCAGGAAGAAGATACTGGAGGAGGAGGAAGAATCAAGGACCCGCTGCTGGGTTATTCTAATCGCGTATTGTATAAACGTGGATTTCTGGCTTATGACATAAATCACTGGTATATATTATACGGAATGATGGCCGGGAACTAAACAAAACTTTAACGTTACCAACCGCGAAACCATTCGGCTTTCTATAATACACGAAAAAATCTATATCACCGTTCTCCCCTCTGTACAATACACAGCAGCAGATTACACAACGTTATCGCATATATATAATATCAGCCGGTAGTAATTAGGCCATCCGCGCACGGGATGATGACTCGCATATAAACCGCATACCGAATCCTTTGTTATACACCTCGCGGATGCTCGTAATATATATATAGGACCACCATGTATCGATAAAAGTTACAAACGACGGCCGGGCCAATTGGGTTAGTAAGGCGAGCATACACACATGAGCGCGGAGATAAGTAAGCGCGAGGCCGCTCGTGGGGGATATTCCTCGCCGTACGGAAAACCTTCCTATATTCCTATACAGTGCGTGCAGTGTGACAGGACTTTTTCTCCGGCAAGAACCGGACGACCTCGACGCGCCGCCACCCCAATATCTTCTTCCCCTTCTTGCTGGTGCTCACAAAGACCGCGACAGCTAGTTGTCTCTCTCGGCCTTCGTCTTCCCTTATACACATTCTCTCTGGCGCCTTTGTCATGATTATTTCCGCACCGCGGGGCGCCACGTGGATACGACGATCCGGGGAAATTTTAACGCGCACAGCGCAGCAGTGCGCTTTGAAATTTTGAAAGTGAAAGTATAATATACCGCTGGCGAAGAGGTAGAGAGAGAGAGGCTTTCGATAGTATACGTGGCTCGCGGCTGTGTAGTGGCATAATTACGCACTGTTATATTTCAATTATAACAATCTTAACGCGAGGAAAATAAATTCCATTAATCTGGATTGCTCTTATCTGTCCGTCTCTCTCGATCCCCCTATCTAGCTTTCTAATTTATATATATGAAATCGTTAAACCAAACTAGCTTATACGTTTATAATATATACCAAACATTGTTGCTATATATATATTCTTTCTCTTTTCATTTCGGAGTATAGTGTGCTATATACCACCACACGCGTTATAATACAATATGTGCTTTTCGGCTCACACACACACACACTTTTACTTTTTTTCGGGAAAGCCGCACACATGGGGACATTTAAAACGGCACACACGTGCGACGACGCGGCCTTTAAAACTTTCTCCGCTATGCGGATCATACGTAACGGCCGTCGCCGTGGTCGCCTACATATTACGCTCGTCCGTCTGCCTGCCTCTTCATATACGAGTTTTATACTCCGTCCACCAGAAAAAAAAGAAACTAAAATAATATATGAAACTTTTTATAGTTTCTATATACCAAACCGCCGCGCAATAATTAATAACGATATAACCTGGCATGATTGTCATTGTAAGCGACCCTAATAGCTACCGGCTGCTGCTGCTTTCTCACGATAAGCACTCCGGGCGACATTTTTAGGTCGAATGGTGTATATATATACATAGTTACACTCTCCTATAGTGTTCTTTCGAAAAGAGCCCAGCACCTTACAAAACGCGCGCGCGCGCGTAATTACACTCACAGTAATCGGGCGAAAATACGGAGAGAGAGAGAGAACGCACGCGCGCGGGCGACAATGCGGACGAGCTTGGAATTCCTCGCGCGCTGTGAAGTAATGGATATATATGCTCTCCGCACGCGTCCGTGTGTGTGGGTATACAGTATTAATAGGGTATTTAGGCAGCCCTGATGGCGAAGAGTGAGAAAATCAACTGTTGACGTGGACGATACACTAATTCCTTTTGATACATGTGCTCTCTTCTTCTTTATCATCCCCACCTACGCAGGCATATCATCCTATCCGGCGCACAGCACAATTTCGTTGTTGCGCGCTCGCGTTACATGTGGAAAGGCCGCAGCGGCGAGGCCGCGGGAGGGAAATATGCCGGTGAAAGTCGGGGCCGCGCTGCTGCTGCTACTCGCTCACGCTGCGGCAACGCTGTTATGTGTATATATATACTTGTGCAGTGTATTATATAGTGTCGAAAAAGAGGCAACGCGGAGGGATGTAGGTTGCTTCCCGCGCTATGACGATATTACAGGACACTTATAACGTTAATTCGCAGGACAAAAAAAAACATCAGTCTTGTTTCCACTTCTATACGGTAATTAATGAGAGAGAGAGAAAGAGAGAGAACTCACGATGCCTGCGCACGACTGATGCTCATCGCGCGCGCCGTTTGATTAGTCTCGTTATATATACGCGAGAGCGTGCTACTCCCGATCTTTCTCTCCCCCTTCTCCATCTCATACTTGCTCGTATACGAAGGCCGCGTCGAATGTATATGCGCGCGTTTTTTTATCTCTCCTTCTCGTCTTCCTTTTCGTTGATTTGGCAGCGCGGAGATCGAGGTGTATTATAAAGCGAGCTGCGCGCATAGTTGTGTATTATGGATGGATTATATCACTGAAAGTGAACGCGAGTGCGAGCGAGTTGTTGTAGCAGGGATCGAGGTTAGAATGCCGGAACGTGCGGGCGATGTGCGCCGTTAGAATTAGAGATGTATAGAAACAGGTCTTTTTTTTTTCTTCTTTTTTTGTATGTAAGGGTACGGGCGCGAAGTTTATTTCCCATCTGTATATATTAATTTTGATTTGAGGATTAACGGGACGGTTATTGGAACGTTTCCTTAATTCTCTCTTTTCTTTTTTCTAGAGATGTAGATATGAATGATATATATGTGTTCGATTCACAGTTAGATGAATATTTGAATAGATAATAGGTAGCGATCGGATATAAGCGTTGCTCCAAAAACT
Organism: Torymus auratus; assembly: GCA_900474315.1. Classification (NCBI taxonomy): domain Eukaryota; kingdom Metazoa; phylum Arthropoda; class Insecta; order Hymenoptera; family Torymidae; genus Torymus; species Torymus auratus. Next base: position 10,050 of record UXGD01001389.1, read on the forward strand.
AAATAACCACGCACGGGGTCCTATATTTTTTTTTTATCGCAACTCTCGATCGACGACGATCCGCGGTCCAAAATCCAATCGGTCAAACCACACATCCATACATTATATTACCACCAAACCATCACTCACTTATATTACACTTATCTTGAATCCCGATCGATAACAAACGAATTATAATTATTCGCATGAAAGCGAAAACCCATTGTGTAGTGGCTCGCGTTACACTGTGTAACAACGTTTCTTTCTCCTTTGCAATAATCGCTCTCTCGGTGTATATTATACTTACTTACCGCGGCGCGCATTGCAAAACGATCGCTTGCGCGCGACGAATCGAGACTTTTTGCAGCAGCAGCGCGCGGTCGACCTACAATAGCGCGCGCGCGACTTTACAACAGCGATGAGAAAACTCGAGTGTCGCGGCGGTGGCTCTGAATTTCAATCGAGGAAACCGTTTCGTTGACTGAATTTGCAGTACTCTGTCGCCTAGATAAGTATATGTACGGTGTATGATAATGCGAGAGTTGCTCGTCGTCGTCGGGTAATATATAATTAAGAGGATTATTGGATTGTCTGTCGAAGTGCACTTTCAGTAGCTCGCTCGGATGAGTGTAGTTTTAACGTTCTTTTAATTCCACCCGCATATATCGTTGTTCCTCGACTTGCTCTCGTTTCACCTGAAACATTGAATATAATGGCGTATTATCATAATAACCTTAAAAAACTACAGCCATTTGCATCGCGTAGCTTTCGACTCATCGCTTGTGCAATCCGGATGCCCGAAAAAAGGGACCGAATGCCTGAACGTTGATTCACGCTGTCGAGGGACACACCACTGTATATATATACAACACATCGCGAGCGCCTTGTATAGGTTGGACTGGATTTCGCGCGGGTGTGAGGGCCGGAATTTTCGGCATACGTGTGGCCTGGATATCAGGAATCAGGATCTGTTGTTTGGGTGAGTGTGGAAAGTTAGTAATTAAGCGTAATTTTGATAGTAGAACCCTCTTGGGCGCGCGACACACCAGCTCATTGCGTCGCCTCACTTATACTTCGTAGTGGGGGGGAGACTAAACAGGAGTAGCAGCTTCAGCCTCGCGATCATTGCGACACAGACGCGCGGCACGTGCGGACGCGCGCACTCGGCAACGCAATTGCAGCAGCTGCTGCTTGCATGCTATACACACTGCTCTCTCTCGAGGTAAACACGCTGCGGTCTCTCAAGTGCGAAGGTTGAGGGAACGAATCGAACGACGGAAAAGTCACAGCGAGCGATATATGATGAGTAATTATGGTATACAGCGTTGCAGATACGGTGTTTAGGTGGATGTAATTTTTGAAAATTGCGGTTGCAGCGCTTTTTGGTTCGTTATGTGCTCGTGATGAGGTTCGGTTTTCGAGACTAACGACGGGCAGTTCTGTAGAAACGGTGTGTACAGTAATAACTGTACATATATTTACAGGGAGCTGAATTTGGCGTTAGACGGAGTAGGAAAAAGGATTGGGTTAACGTCCTTGACTAACCGGTTGGATCATGAGGTGTATAGGCGATTATTAAGCGTGTATTATAAAACTAAAAAAAAGTAGTCGATAATCACCCAATTTTCTATCGTCGTATATCTTATTTATCGTTTTTAGTATCCAACCGAAACCGTCGCTAAAATAAAAAAAAAGAAGTTTATTTATTCAAATGACTCTCACAATCATGCAATACCGTCTTCTACTACCACCTAAAACAAATGCAACCGGAATCAACCCAGCTGACAAACTCTCTCTCTCTCTTTCTCACGACCCCTTTATATATATATAAACCGCATTAAACGGCGCCTCAAAGCGGCCGCGTGAGTGCGTGCAAGTATCCTCCTCCTCCTACTGCTTGAAGAGTGCGCGCGTAATTCGAACGCTACTCGCACTCGTTTTATATATATCCGCTTCTTTTCGCGCCGGGAGGCCCGAGAATAGCGCATCGCGCGGTATTTTTAGGCTCGCGTGCTGCGCGCGCTCCTGCGGCGGGTATTATATATAGAGGGGGAGAGCGAGCTAACGAGCCGCGCGATCATCAACACCTGTTCGCTACGCGGGGAGCGAGCTTTTTTTGTCATGTCTATTACGTGGGTGAATGTTGTGTGATTTTGGGTGAATTTGGATTTTTAATGCTTTCTTGGATTGGTATAGGTTAAAAAATGTCAAAAGACTTTATACGATATACCACGGTCGATGATAACCGAGCTGTTCTAAAATAGAAACATACTACACGAGGTACAATATCTGTGTAGCAGTGTCGCATAAATCTTATTAGCCGATATTATATTATAGCACCGAGAAAAAAAAAGTATACTTGTCGCCATCGCGCAAGAAAAATGTGATTATTACAAGAGAACGATTCCCACATAAAACACACAAAAGTCATCGACACTTTTTTCCTCTCTCGTATCGTTCATTGTCACACTTTTCCGCGTGCGATTATACATATATCGCGCTTATAGCGATAAAAATACACGCCGCTGCGCCGACTATTATTACGGCAAATATTTAATGAATCACTTCGCGCGCGTTTCTCAAATTTCACGCGAATATATATAAAGCCCTCGATCGGATTCGTTCGACATATATAACACTACACACACAACGCGGCATTATATATCTAAATACACGAGCTCAGTCGAAAGAGAGAGAGAGTGAATTTAATTGCGCTATAGTACAAGAGAGATAGAATGTCTGCGAACGCCGCTCGACGGAAATATACTCTTTTCGTTCTCTTATATAGAGTTATATACAAAGCGTCATTGAATTTTTGAGATTCTTCGAGTGGGGAAAAAAATAACGTAGAAATACTTTCTGAATAACCGACATATATACTCGTCCATTTCTGCAAGTCACATCGGGAATGCTAATACCGCGCCGGATCGGCACAGCATCAATTATTCATCGGCGCCCTCTTCCCCTCCATTCGTTATAAATTTTAAAAGCCCACGAAATCTTTCAACTTGAAATTTCACGATGTAAAATAATCATTGTTTCACTGCGCTTTACTTATTCAAACTCCACCTTTCCTCCGCACACACACACACACACAGTAAGAATCCAGTGCTCTATCTCTCTCACTCTCTGTATGTGCAGCGTTATCAGCTCCGTGCAAACATACTGCACAACGATATACACACACACATACACACAGAGCGACTTAACCCACTTTCGCGGGCATGCCGTCGCGTTAATTTTTAGCGAGGATGTGTGTGTGTGTGTGTGTGTGTTATACAGTGGCTGATGGAATAAGAGGCGAGTCATCGTTATAGACTTTTCGGTTTGGCATATGAGTTATAGGAATACATATACGCTGACCTTGACCTCCGAATCTGCTACTATGTATCGCTTGATATATCGAGAGGATGATGCGCGTAAATTATACCTATATCGATCTAATCATCTTTACGATGATGTATGCCCTTTCTCGGATAAAAATACAAATATATATATAACAACGCGCATAAATCAGAAAAAGAACAACACGGTATCATCACAGCCGCTCTTTATGGCTTCCTCTACCTCCTCTGTATTATTATCGCGCAACAATCTTTCCTCGCATATATTATCGCAAACCTCGTTGCACAGCTGTTTCTTCCAAATAATACAGCTCATCGGTCCCGTTTTTCTTAATTTCTCACTTATAACATACCACGCGTATAGCTCCGTTCGCAGCATCCTGCTCCGCGGTGCGAGTAGGTGGAAAGTCGCTTGCGCGTGTGATGCAACAGGTGACGGCGGCGGCCGCGATGTCGTTATATTACGTCGCGCGGTTATCGGCGTTATGTCACGCGCGCGATGCGCGACTGCAGCTTATTTTTCTCGCGATGATGATTGGTATGTGCGATGGAAATTAATTTTGCGAAGCTCTTTCTTTTCTTATATATATCGTTGTGGGTAATTCGAATTAAAGGCATTACGGCGCGTACGCGAGATTATTAGAAATTAGATAATCACACGAGCAACCTTACACCAGTGTCCACCACTCAACTATACATATTTTTTTTTTTTTTCTCACCATGACGGTAACCTCGAAACACAGCCCTACGCGTTGACACTTCAATTTGAAACTATTGTAACAGCAGCAGCGTGTATTGATTAATCTCCCTCCGCCATATACTTCGTTACACACATAATGTCTTTTTCTTCTCTTCGTTAATACTTCCCCCCTCCTCTCTCTCTCTTTCTTGCGAGAGAAAAAGTTTTCTCATGTCGCGCTGGGGGCCGCGCGCCGAGAAACCTCGAGCGTTATTATAACTGAAGAAGGCCGCGTGTGTATGTGTGCGTCTTTTTATCAATCTCGCACGTTTATATGTGTGCGTACATTCTTATATATGTATACAAGGAAATTTAATGGCCACGGCGCGCAATTAGGCGCTACGGAACAATGCCGAGAAAGAGATGTTATAATAATCGGGGATTTATATTACAACTTGTATAATATACATCGCGGCGCACAGTTTCTTTGTGTGCGATACGTCGCTCTCTGCTCTACATTTTTCCTCCGCGGAACCACACCGCGCGTCGTATAAATCCTTCACCAATACATTATTAGAACAATATTATATATATATATATATCCACTCGCAGCGGCACGCCGATAAAATTCCGGAGCGGCGGCGGCGGCGAGCTCGGCTTTTCCCGTTACAAAATTATCATCGGGCCCCGCCGGCTTTACAGTTAACAGCGCGGAGCCGGCCTGCGCTCTCTCATGCACAGCTCGAGCGCCAAAAGTAAAAGTCCACGGCGTGGATAAAATCCTTTCCTCTCTCTCACTTAAAAATCGAACTTTCGCGCGAGTAGTTTCACCGCGAGCTGAAGCGAGCTGAGCGAAAGGAATCATCGCGTGCGGCTTATCGCACCGTCTCTATTATATATCGATCGTGTGTATGTATGTAGTTTGGGGTATGTGATCTCTCGGCGACTATATAGAATTAATCGGTCGAGTTTGTTGTAAGTACCGCGTGGGAGGGGGAAGAAAGTTCGTAGATTATTATAATGATTATCATCGCGGTGTGGAATAAGAAATTATGTAAAATGGGTTTTTATGTTTTATTATAATACAGCTCGAGGGGAGGGGGGATATAATAACGTCTATAAAGGCGAATTAATACCGTAAAGAATGATAATATAATCGCGCACGTGTAAGACACGAAGCTTTCTTCTCGCGCTTCCCAGGCGAATTAGGCAAGAGCGTGTCTCGCGCACTCCGAACGATAATAAAGCGACTTTGCAGTATAATACTCTGCTTTGTTCGCTGCTAGCTTTCTTCGTCTTCTTCAACCCCTATATAAAGCATCTGTCTCTGCGATCCGACATGAAAGTGATATCCATTACGTCTGCGATCGCTGCGCATAACCGGGCCAAGTGTAAAGGGGCGAGGTGTGTGCTGTATACTTTCGTGAATATAAGTTCGGGCTATTGGCTGTCGATGTCCGATATTAAAACCCCAAACTGAGAATGTCGTTTTTTTTTCTTCAAAATCGTTAACGATCTCTCGTTGGACTCGATAATCACCCCTAATTAATAGCCTAGCTTTTCCACCGACCGGGAGGAAAGCGTTTTTCGAGTCAGATCGCTTCATTCCCGTCCATTAACACTCGCTACGCGTGTAAACAAATGTATGTACGAACGCTGTGTCCTCCGGTTTAAAGTGCTGCGTATAAACGCGGGGACCGGCCTTCACCTCCGTCGTACAGCATTGTGTTTCAATGCTATACCGCGAGAGTTCGGTGGACGGTTTAGGATGTATATAGGCGCACTTTTAAAGTGCCTTCGTTAACTCGCGAGGTAAAGATGTTACTGCTGTTGATGTGATTCAAAATGGTTGGCCTTCCTTCCTGTTGCTTGAAAGTAACCTAGGAGTGCCGTCGTTTCGAAATTGTATAATTTTCTACTTTTGCTTTTATATGGGACTTGGCTTTGCTTTTCCGGTTTTCGAGTTCTTGGGTTTGCAGTATATGAGTCGGTATATATGTTATACGTGATCGTGATGAAATCATACAACTGTTTGGTCAGAGAATAGTTCTGCAAAAGAAATTTAAAATCAACACCAATCAGCTATTATCATTTATCACTAATTACATCGCGACTCGAATCAGTTTAACATTAAAAACGATATATGACTTTGAATGAAATTTGATAATCACCAAACCAACAAATCGTATCCAAATAAATAACGATCTTTCCATACTACCTATACTCATTATACCGCAAGCTCGCAAGCTCTCAGCCGGGGAAACCCCTCAATCTCCTCTCTCTCACACGCCACTGTCAACCTATATACGCGAGGAACGTACGGTACACATTCTCTTATACAGCATAACGGTTGGAGTCCCCGGAAGCCAGTGTCTAGCTATGCCCTTCCGTCCCGCCGGTTTCGCTTTCTCGGCACAGCTCTACGCCTAATTGGGATGATTCGGCAGTATTTTTTTAATACACAGCTCGAATATAGTGTGTATGTAACTGCAGAGGCTTTCTTTTCCATAATATAATAACTCTCTATCTCGAGACTGGAATTTTTCGAAAACCTCGCAGTTGCCTCACAATACACTCGCGTTCCCGCCGCTCTTTCGGTGTCTAGGTTAACCTCGCGGTTGCCGCATTATGTATACAACATTTTGCTTTGCAGTAGGTAGAGAGAGAACGACTGCAGCGGTATACAGGCATGTTGCTACATACACTCTAATTGCCGGGCTTTTGTTCTTTCTCAGGGCGCGGGGGAATTACGAATATTCCAGCACGTGTGTGTATTATATTCCTTTTGAAAGTCACGAGACATCCCCGATCATTATTATCATATACGCAGTGCAAAAATCCTAATACTCTATAATTGTGCGCTCGTGTTTCACGGTTCGAGAGGTCGGAAAAAGGCAGTAGGTACTGCGCGGCTAATTGAGCAACGCGCGCGACGCTTAGTATAGGGAGAGAGAGAGAGAGTTATATCAGCGAGTGTGTGTATAACTGTCTCTCTCTCTCCTCGCTACACGCGAGCGTGCGACGAATGTATATATACATACATACACACTCCGCGTGCGTTATTTAATCGTCGAAAACGTTTCCTCGACAACGAGGCCACACGTAGTATAAGCGCGATAAAAAGTCGAACGAGAGGGGCGCCGTCTATGATTCTGGGAGAGTGTGAAAGGAATGCCCCCCTCGACCCAAACTCAGGGGTATTTACTCCGGAATTCGAGGAGCAGGTTTTTTAATTCACCGCCGGTGCCGATGAGTATTTCGAGGCTACCGCTATAGATGCGGAAGGACCTGTCTGTCGCGTTGCTAAACCAAGCATATATCCGAAAATATCGACCTGAAAGCTACATAATAACACCGAGACATCAAAATTCTCTTTCATTTCGCTGCCCCCTCTCGTACAAGAATCTCCTCCTATCTCTCGCCTTGGCTCTTACACACTCTATAGTACAGTAGAGAGAACGGCAGCGGTGGCTGAGTCAGGTAAGACGGCGGCGGCGCGAAAGAAAGTCGGTCCCGTTACGAAATAGCGAGTGAATGCCAGCTATCTGGGTCAGACAAAAGCGGAACTTCCGCGAGAAGGAGGAGGTGGAGAGGGACAGACAGACAGACGGACGGCCGAGACGTGCGCCTCTCTTGAGAGTTAGCGAGGGAGTGGGGGTATATATAGGGTTTTTTTTTCTTTACAGGGAGTGGGAGTAGGAGATGGGAGATTACTTAATTTACTGTGGGAGTAGGTTGCTTTTTTTGGAGCATATAGAGTGGGGATTAAAGAGCGTTATAGGGTTTGGTGGATTTGATATGGTTGGATTTTAACGTAATTTGGATTGGGGAGTGTAACTTGATATACACATTCGCAGTGGAACTAATGATATTAGTATGTAGTTCGTGAGAGCAGTTGATGTATAAATTTTAAAGTAAACGTGTAATTTGAGATGCATATTGTAATTGGATTGAAATTGAAAACTTTCTATTACAATGAATTTCAAATTCTCATATACATATAGAACAACGAACTATTATAATCGTCCAACTAATAAACCGCGATGTAATTAAAACTATACGCGACTTGTACATCTCCAATTTCCAATTCCACCACGGATATTACACCACATCTCTATACACAAAATAAAAAAAAGAAAAACCCGATCGATCGTCATAAACCCGCTATACACATCGAAACCTCGAAATCGAGCGAAACCAGTAAAAATCGAAAGTGCCCCGACTATATATACGCGCCAGCAGCAGCAGTAGCAGCGAAAACTCGAAATCGCTCGGTCACGCCTCCCGCTCGCTGGCTTATAAAAATAGCCCCGACTATATGTACACGCCTCACTCAAAAAAAACAACACAATATACTCAGTATATATATAGTAGCCCCCCCAAAGGTACATAATGCGCGGCATCCGAGGGTATAATACACGAGAGAGACGATTGTATCATTATTGTGAAAGGAGTTCCTCTCCTCTGGGCGCGTATGTAAGAGTATGTGTAATGAGAGGATATAGGTAGCAGAGAATCCGCGCGAGCTTGACACCGATACACGCGCGCGCCTCTGTATGTCTTTCTCTCGGTTCGGCTCTCTTTTGGAGGCTGCATCGCGATGCAGGTTACCTCATCATGGACCTCGTAACATGTATATAATACGCGTAATTTAGTGCGGCTCGCTCCTGGGATAACCAGGATTCGACAGTGTTCTATATACATGTCGTTTCTTCGTATCCACAATGTTTTGATAACCCCCCCTCCGAAAGACTACATTATTTTCTTTATAATATCTCTACCGTATAATAAATAAGCTACTTTCTCCTCGAGAAAGCTACACGCACTATAACCGAACTTCGCGCGATCCTTTCCCTATATCATAATCCCCCGTTACATATACACACAGATAGCTGAATCCACAGTAGGAAAAGTGTGCGCGCGCTGCAGCTAGTTCTCTCGGTCGCGATCGCGCGACAAGTGGGTCACCTGCGCCGCCGCGCAGCCAGCGGCGCACCACCTTGACACGGATTCTGCGCTCGCTCGCACACATACATTCGTGCACAGGCGACTGGCAGTCAGGGCCGGGGGCACGTGCCCGCCCTCCTACTCCTTCGGCCATCAGGCTATGTGCAACGTTGCGTCAGGAGGCGTGTATATCCCATGGGGTGATGATGAAGGGGGTTTGGAAGGGAGAGAGATAATTGCGGCCTTGAACATTGTGGCTGTATGCGGAAGTTGTAGTATGGTTCCGTATGTTTTTTTTTTTCGATGTAGGTGAAGTTTTGTGGGTCGGAGGAGGGCAAATATAATCAGCGTTTTTTTTTAATCGGAGGTATGATCTATCTATTGCACGCGATACCGATACCCGAGCAATTAAGATACACCGGCCGCTATCTCATACCCCGATGATGCTACCTCGCTCAGCACAATTAACCAACCCTTTCTCTCTCCCGAACTGCGTAGCTCACATGCTTGTATAAGGCGAATTATTAGGCACAGCCGCGTGCACTGCTTTCACTATCGCCCGGTGCACGGTGCGGTTTTCTTGTGATAAGACGTATAGGATACTACAACAATATACAATGTAGTTTGTAAGTGTACGGGAGAAGGAGGGAGAGAGATGCGTATATATAAAAGGCGCGGACTTTCGAAAGAACGAGGTCGAGCGCGCGGTTGCCGCGTTGTGTTATAGCGCGAGGGAACGCGACGATAGTGCGCGCCGCGTGCGCAACAGCGAACATGAAAAAAAGCTACACGCGGTGACGATAGTATAGTTGCGTATATGATGGTGTAAGGGATTTTGTAGTTTCTTATTGTTTTGTATGTGCATAGATGAATATTATTAATTTACTTTCTCATCTTTCTCTATTCACTCGTACCAATGAATATAATATTCACACTTTATAATACAGGCTATACGCTAATTTTAATTCTCCTCCAGTAATAACAACAACTCTTGTCGCGCATTATCAATATACTTACCCGCAACTACAAAACCTACACACCAGAACCTTTATATTTTAACCACACACACACACACAGAATCTACCATTCTTGATAATAATACCCCGAACGCGGCCGGCGCCGCGCATCAAAATACACACGTCTTTCCTCTCGTATTATATACGCCGGCGGTGGCGCGCGGTCGCGACGCGGCCCGATAACGCCTTATCTCGCAATGTAAATTTTCTTACCGCTCGCGCTTATATGTGCGCGCGCACGCGGCATTTGAAGTAATAATAACCGCGACGTCGTGAAGAAAAAAAAAGGCGTGCGATTTTATAACGCCCGATGTTATATGTTAAAATAATTTATATCGCAGAGTTAGTTTATGTAATTGGCGAGGCGCGGATTGCGCAAGGGGGTGTCTAATAATCGGCTTGCGTAATGACACATCGAGCGTCATACATATCATTTATTACACGAAAGTTCATATACGCGCACGGTATCCGAAACTATACGAGGCCTCTCGTCGTCGTATATATTATCGGTAATCGCCCGCATCACTGCGTATAATAAACCTCGTGTATCATTATTATTACTATTGTGGTTGTTGTCGCCTGTATAATGCTCGAAATATTAGCATAACCGCGGAGTGCCGCGCGAATAAAAACACTATAGCGGAGAGGGCGCGGATAACGAGCGAAGGAGGAGGAGAATTATAAATGTACGCGGAGAGTGTAAGTGGCTGCAGCACAACGCGATCGTCGCATTTTTTTTCCTATCGTAGGTAGAAGTCGGAACTTGCCGTTAATTATGGGAAGATAATAGATAAGGAGGTTCGTTATGTTGTATTAGGAATAGTTTCGGTGGCCATGACGAGTGGAAGGAATTATTGTGATTCAAATTTTCACCCATCGAATATATACATATGATGTAGATAAGATAAAACCGGCATAGCTAGTTTATCTACAACCATAATTATAACCGACTATTTCGCCGCGTTCCTTCTTCTTCCACAATATAATCACCGCGCGACGAAAATTTCACTTTTCCTCCCTCGAAAAATCGATCGAGAAATCGCGACCTTTTTGCGTAACTTATATACATCGCGTACGGTATGATTCACACTCCTACATGTGTGTGAGAAAGAAATCTACGGTGTAGCTTAAATACGTTTTTCTAGCGACTGTTTTATAGTGCGACAGTAGCAGCAGCAGCAACAGCGACGATTGCGACAAAGTCAGCGCTTGCTGTCGTTGGCTCGGAACGATTGTCCTATTTCTCTCCGTTGAAAATGAATTTTTTTTCTTCTTCTTCTTCCTCGCCGCGTGGAAGGCTGTATAAAAGCGGCGCGCTGTGTTTTGTAACGAGCGGCGCTGCGCGAGGTTTTTCTTTTCGGGCATTGATTGATAGTATAACCGCGGCGTGTATATATAATAGCAGGATTTAATTTCGGTAATCGTTGAATAATTATGGCGGTTATTTCGGGATATATAAAATATATAACTCGCGTCGAAAGTGTGTCCGACGAAAGCCCCATAAATTGTATATACACAGAGCTCGCGGGGACTCAATTACTTGCAGTATGTAGATAGTAGAGAAAAGAAAGCTACGGCGAGTTTCGGTAGCCCCGTGTAACCGTAGCTCATTACACAGTCCCTACCCGTGCGCCTTGAAAACTTCAGCGGCCGGCCGCGATTATATATTACGCAACAACAACAACGGCCGTATGATGTGTATAATAAATGCAAACACGGAAAGGTACCGCGATTGAGATATATTATATTTTATTATATATACAATAACAATGCGAAGAGAGGCAGCTGATTGCGGTGGATTTCAGGAGCGACGTCGGTTTATGTCGCGCCGGTTATATTATATTACGCAAGCGCGCAATTGACAGTCGAGGGATATTATATAGCCAACGCGATTATTTAAAGACGCTGTCGTGTATACGGATATCTGTATGCTAATAAACGCGCGCGCGTAATTCGAATTAGATAATTTTCTCCTGCAAGTTTTCCGAAATCGAAACTGGCTCGTTAATCAAGATATATATGCGGCTACGTTTAATGAAAAATTTTCTTCGTGGTAATATACGAATAGGAATTATGTAAACGCACCAACGTTAGCTAGTTATAATTTATACCGCGGAGGAGTGCTGTATATAGGTATATACAGCTTACATTATTTAATATCTCTTCTGATGTGTATGACGTCTCTCGGATTCACGCAAAAAAAAAGTGTTTTTCGATATATTATTCAACAACAACAGCATGAGTAGGAACGAAAATCGTCGTTTTGCGCGTGGCGGAAAAGTTTCTCCGACTGTAACCTTACGAATAGATAGATATACGTCGTGGCTCGTCGCGCGACGAGAGTGAAAGCTCCATCACGAAAGAAGAAACTTTCCTGCGCGAGCAGCACTCGGACCGACACTCCACCACTACTTATACTCTTTTTCATCCGCGTTCCCGTTTCTCGCTAGGCACGTCGTCGTTTCGCCTGAAAAATTTCAGCTGAGGAAGGTCTATATACCCATGGTGTATATCCTCATAATTCGGTGCGACTTACATGAATTGTGACAATATCGAGGTTAGTTAATGAACTAGAAGAATCGTGCGTGTGTGTGTGTGTGTTCAGGAACGTGTTTTATATATTAGCGTTTTAGCGTTCCGTCTTTTCCTGTGTCGCGGCCACAGATTAAGATCTAAAAATAAACACTACCGCCCCGCCGCTCGGTGATGTGGTAAAAGTTAAGCGGTCGATTTGTCTTTCGATAATAATTATATATATATTACGGAACCGAGCGAGGGTTTCGCGCGCGGGTTCTAAATTTGGAAATAAATAAAAGAAGAATATAGAGGAACAAAAAAAAAAAAACACGATTGTGGGTTTCATGAAGTCAAAATAGACACTCGTAAAGCGACGCAGCTTCTTTTGTATATGTCCAAATATATATACCACGCGGCGTGTTGATTAAAATAATTCGAGGTTTCATTATCTTATCGCGACGCGGTGGAAGCAGGATCATACTATTTCAATAATATTACGAGTGTTATATATCTTCTCGTGAAGTTGAAGTTTCACTCGCCGACCTGTGTGCTGCTGCGTAAATTATTTTCGTTGGAAATTTGGTTTTTTGTAAATTTCCAATATCGACGATACCTCTGTCCCTTCCCTACGCAGAAACAAAGTAATTTACCACGCGAAGTTCGAGCGACGGGTATTTAATTGAATTATCGATCGCTCGCGTGGTCGTTCGAATTTCACGAGAAAGAGAGAGAGCACAGGGACATTATATTACGCCACAGCGCCTATATATACACGTAAACAAACAACCGAAAGATTCAATTAAATTCAGGAATATACATCATGATATACCCCAAAAATATCATTATTTATTAAGCATTAAGCAATCGAGTGGGAACGTTTTCACGTTCTCTCTCGGGTCCTTTTTAATTTTAACCGCGGCGCCTGGCCCAGATACACGACTCGCGTCTGCAAAAAGTAACCGTAAAAACGCCGGCCGAAAATATATACTCGCGCGTGAGGTGAAAAAAAAAAGATATCCAGGCGGCGGCGGGAAATTCGAAAAGAGATCGTATGATGTGTATCTTGCTCAACCGCTGGAATGCGAGGCGCGCTCCAAGTTTTTTTTCGGAGAAGTGTCGCGCGCGCAGTTGATTGTTACGGGACAAGTGTGGAAAATGTGTTCATTGCGGTGGTTCGTCGAGTATTTTTAACGGTGGTTATACAGGGCCTATACACGAGAGCTCGTTTCAACATGCCTGCGGTCTATAATAATAATATCATAGTTTTGTACTATCGCGATAGCATGGATAACATTTTTGTTTTGTTCTCCTTGAACTAAAAAGAGCTAAACATCAGGAAAAATATATCTCTACACTTACTTCACCTCTACATGCTATTAATACCCAAAAAACCTATAATACGACGACAAAACGGAAGCCATAAATCCTCGTCAATCCTCTCACTCTCGTTCTCTTCTTCTTAGCCGGCCGCATCCGAAATAAAACTCTCGCTTCGTTCGCTAGCGCGGCTCGATTGCACAAAGCTGCTGCGCGCCGAAGACGGAAGGGCGCGTGGAATTGGGTCAGCCGCGCGTGTGGAGGGAGCGAGGGTAGGCATTACGAGGTAGTGGAGTAGGATAGCTCCCGTGGGGAGACGCGTGCATCATTTATACAAAGAGGGTGGGAGGGTGAGCTGCGAAAAATTGGTTATTTTTTATGCGCACGTAGATTGAAGTTTCTTTGGAATTATAGGTTATATCGTGTGTTGTGGAAGTAGGGTTTGTTTCGTATATGTATATCAGCGGATATGCCTATAGTTATAATTTTAAAAAGAAAGATTACAATGAAATAATAAGTAATTGGCTTTGATGTTTAAGTGCTGATATTTTTCAGTCTATCTTTGCTATTGCACCCGATCTCTTTGAGAAAGAAGGGATGAATAATTACATTAATTAGGAATTAAAATTACACCCTACTTATGCCCCGCACCCTATAAACAAAAATCATCCCCACTCATATGAACTTATTAATAACACAAACTGTCTGTATACAACAAACATCGTTATAACCATTTTTTTTTTCTCTGTTACAGTTAATTTAGCCGATAGCGGTGGCCAAAGAGTTGACATGACACATTTCGACCTACTTAAAGTCCTTGGAACTGGAGGTAAGCCCTATTTTATATATAAATACACACACAAACTTCAAAAACTTCATCATATTAATTTAAAAATATATATCTTTCCCCTTAGCTTACGGTAAGGTCTTCTTGGTTCGCAAACGATTGGGTTGCGACTCGGGCCGGCTCTACGCTATGAAGGTTCTGAAGAAGGCGTCTATAGTGCAAAAGAAGAAGATGACCGAGCACACCAAAACAGAGCGACAGGTGCTCGAGGCGGTACGAGAGTGCCCATTCCTCGTCACCCTACATTATGCCTTTCAAACCGATGCGAAGCTACATCTCATCCTAGGTCAGTAAATATAATCACCTATTGTATATACAAGGGTTTTAATGGATTGGTGGAGAATTAAATTTTATCGTTTCGTCATTAAACTTTACGTAAATTGATTTGGGGATTGTCCATTCGTAACTAAAGCATCGGGTTTTTCTTTTTACGGCTGAGCGAAATGTAAGATTATGCAAAGGGCATTCGACAATCGTCGACAGCCGTTATTATACGAATAAATTCTCTATAAATACTTACGTCGAAAACATCGGTCTTGGGTATAATCAATACTAATGTTCGTTCCACCGGCTTTATTGTACAATTACATCATCCGCCCTATACCGAAACCCACTTTTAACCCATCACCTATATATATATACCAATTTAACGAAATTTCTTCTGCATTTTACAGATTACGTGAGCGGCGGCGAGTTGTTCACGCACTTGTACCAGCGGGACCATTTCATGGAGGACGAAGTGCGCATCTACGTCGGCGAAATCATTCTCGCCCTCGAGCAGCTACACAAAGTAAGTGCAAGGAACGATTGATAATATGGTTATGGGAAGACTTGAAAAAAGGGAAAGTTGGGTGGACCAAAGTTACCTCGATTTAGGTCACTTTTTTCTAATTTTTCCGAATTGGGTAAGAATATGGACGAATCGGTGTGCTGCTAAAAAATTATCTCGGTTACGTAAGCCTCTTTTGATAACCGCGAATTAAAACGTTCGCTTCAATTTCCTAGACCGCACCTGATCCTTAGAAAAAAAAGCTATTCTATTCCCGCAACACTGGCCGAACTAAAAAACCGTACAACAACGGGCCACGTCTACCGTGTCGCTTAAACTCACTGACACCTCTCTTCGTCCTTTCTGTGATGTGCCAACGCGGCTGCTTTCCTAACTTCTTCGCGCGCGCGGCTGTAAGTAACTGGGTCAGCGTCGGGCCTCGATTTTCGTACGGTATATATATATATATACGTGTACATGCTACATTGTGAGTGTTATCAGACGGGTGTATGTCGAGTGGGGACTTTCTCCGTGAACGAGAAAAAAAACAACAGAGAGAGGAGCGAGTGAAATGCTCGCGAAAGTGAGCGAATGAGTAATCGGGTGTGTGTTGCATAAGGGATCAGAGTTTTGGGCATACAAAAGCAGCTTAAAATACACGAAAGTCTATAATAGATATATATAAGAACGATGAAACCAAAGTTATTATTTGATTCTAATCCTAATATCTTCTCTCTTCCAGCTGGGCATAATCTACCGTGACATAAAACTGGAGAACATCCTTCTAGACAGCGAGGGCCACATAATCCTCACGGATTTCGGTCTGAGCAAGGAGTTCCTGCCACACGAGCGCGAGGGCAATGCGCGCGCCTACTCGTTCTGCGGCACCATCGAGTACATGGCGCCGGAGGTTGTACGAGGCGGCTCCAACGGTCACGATATCGTAAGTATTATATATATACACATCACAGATTGTGTAGCCTGTTCTAGGAATTGATATAGTGTCGAGTTGTTTTTGAAGTCAGAGATAACGAGGGAGAGAGAGTTGAAGTTTACGCCGAGTAAGTGTTATGTGAGGCGGGAAGGGGAAGGATTTTTCATTCAGATGTGATGTAGCAGGTGTTTTTAGCGGTTTGGTAATAGAAAGTATACGAAAAATGTATATAAATAGATTTTCCCGTAATACACGAGAATATGAGGAAAAGTTTCAAAATCGCGATTGCGCAGGTTGTGTAATTGAGAATTAGCGAATATTTTTGCATAACGATAATCGTAACGACGAAGTAACGCGACGCTGATAATATATCAACGGCTTAATTGTGAAAAGTTAATTTTATTTACGCTTAAACTTCACTTCCTTGCATTGATAAAGGCGCAGTTTTCTTAGAACCTTCTGAACAAACGACACTATGTAATCTTAAAAACAAAAAATGTTTCATTTGTCAAGTGAAAATATATTTATACGATAAAACTACAAAAAATCCGTACATAATCACTAACCCCATCTGTTTATCTTCATCCACAGGCTGTAGACTGGTGGAGTATCGGTGTGCTCACCTACGAGCTTCTCACAGGCGCTTCGCCGTTCACAATCGAGGGCGAGAAGAACACACAGCACGAGATCTCCCGTCGTATCCTGAAAACCGAACCCCCGATCCCTCAGCATCTCGGTACACATGTACGCGACTTTATCTTACGTCTGCTGGTCAAGGATCCCAGGAAAAGGCTGGGCGGTGGACCAAGGGACGCGGACGAGTTGAAGGAGCACGCATTCTTCAAATACGCCCCGCTGCCGTTCACCTGGCCTGGTCTCGAAAGACGCGAGGTGCCACCACCATTCGTACCCAGGATCACCCACGAGCTGGATACGAGCAACTTCTCCGAGGAGTTCACAAAGATGGCCGCGGCGGATAGTCCTGCTGTCGTGCCACCGAATTACGATAAAATATTCAGGGTAAGTGACTTTTTTTGTTTTGTTTTCGCGTGATGTATAGAGATATTTGTTGCGGGGATGGAATCGCGTTTGCTGCGTGAATTGTTTTGGTATACTTTTTGTTAGTTCTTGCGTTATGTCAGCACACTTAATTGCTGAATATTCAATTAATTTGACGGCAGTTTCCGAACTGTTACGCACAGAAACAGGCGAATTTATGCAATTGACGTCAAACCTTTACAAACACGCAGTTTAATTTCTTTACATAAGAGTCATATATAAAATAGTCATGAAATTTCATTTCATTCCAGGGCTACTCATACGTCGCGCCCTCGGTGCTGTTCAGCGAGAACGTCGTCTCGGACGAGCTTCTCACCTCCCCACCAGCATCGCCAGCCTCAGCAGCACTTCGACTCTCCGCCTCGGATGTGCTGGCCTCATGTTTCGAAGAATCCACGTTCTTCCAGCATTACGAAATGGACCTGCACGAACACGCGTTGGGCGACGGAAGTTTCTCGGTCTGCAGACGTTGCGTGCACCGTCAGACGGGCCGCGAGTACGCGGTGAAGATCGTCAGCAGAAGGATAGACTGCAGCCGCGAGACGAACCTTCTGAGGTACTGTCAGGGCCACCCGAACATCGTTGAACTGGTGGATGTGTACCAGGACCGAGCGCACACCTACATCGTCATGGAGCTACTGGCCGGTGGCGAATTGTTACAGCACAACAAGAAAAAAAAGTTCACGGAGAAGCACGCCGCCACGATAATGCGACAGCTGGCCTCAGCGGTGAGGTACATGCACGCGCGAGGTGTGGTGCACAGAGATTTGAAGCCGGAGAACCTGGTGTTCGCGCACACGGGTGACAACGCGCCCATCAAGGTCGTGGACTTTGGTTTCGCCAGGACGAAGCGAGCTTGCGAGCCGTTACACACACCTTGTTTCACGCTGCCGTACGCGGCGCCTGAGGTGCTCGCCAGAAAGGCCTACGACGAGAGGTGCGACCTATGGAGCATGGGCGCTATCTTGTATTCTATGATATCCGGGGAACCAAAGTTCTGCACGGGCAGTCCGGATTTGGGAACGAGGATGAGCAGTGGGGACATTGACTTGAACGGGGACAAAATCAGGAGCAGACTGTCGCATCAGGGAAGACTGGTGTTGCAGGGAATGTTGACCAGGGATCCCAGTCAGAGACTGAACGCCAGCCAGCTGGCGAATCACCCGTGGTTCGCTGGAATCGATAGGACCGGCGAGCCGGTACGAGTCACCGTCGAGCCTGTGTTCACGCTTCAGGGCACTAGGTGAGTGAAATTTTTTGGGTTTGCTTGTTTTTTCATCAGAAATTTTTTTGTTGAAACATTGTTGTAGTGTAATGGGAAGAGCCATTATAATATAAGTTTGAATAGTTTAACAAGTTAAATAATAGTATGTTGATACCATAAATCAGAATCTATGAATTATGGGAATTAGTCATATTCTTATATTTAAAAGACTTTGATAAGCTATCGACGGAACTATAAAACATATAGATCATATAGTGGAATTCTTAAAAGTTAAATTTAATCAAATCGATGAATAAAAATGGTCAACTAGAAATCAATCAACGACCCATTGCTTTTTATTTCTCAATATCAAGCTTATATTTGACATAACCGTATGCGCTACATTTTATCTGATACTAACGAACTAGAAGTTTAAAACTAACATAAACAATGTTCACCTTGCAGCTCCAGCGAGGAGAGAATGGAGGCGGCCTTCCGATTGAAGGAGGTGGATGGTGCAAAGCTCGCCCAGCGTCGCAAGCTCCACAAGCGCTCGACGTCGACGTCCGTCTCGTCCTCCGCGTCCACGGCATCATCGAGCATGTCCGTACAGATACTGCCTCAGCCAAGCAGCGCCGCGACGAATAAGTCGACGGCGTCGCGTACCTCGGGATCACCAGCCCAACCCTCAGCTTTCGATTTTGCCGAGGACAAGGTGAACGAGTATCTGTCCTCGCTCTCATCCTCGTCCGACTCGAATATGTCGCCGACGATCATGCCCGTCACGCGGCCCGTCAGGAACGAAAAGACAGGTAAGGATTTGCAAAGTTTCTTTTTAGGCAAGAGTAATTTGTAAGAGGCCGAATTACTGGTGCTTTATTTGAATTGTAAGAAGTCACGTAGAAATGGGTGTACGCTCGGAGCGTCTGATCTGTTTCATAACGCTAGCAAGCTTCTATAGTTCACCGAAGTTGGGAATGTAGACTTTCGGATCGATGATTGTGGGATTTTTTTTTTCTCGACTTTTGTCGAATCACCCATGGCCTAATTTTGATAACCGCGTCACGTATCTACATAATTTGAATCTCATACTCGGTGGTGTGAAACAAAAACATTCGTGTCTGATCCATTTTTATAATCTTTAACCCTTTACATTTTTGTTTGCCTTTACATTTACACGCTATGCAGATACACAACACAATTTTCTATATTTTTTGAGCTCATGTGGCTCGGATTCCACCTTTTTAAATTCTAGGCTTCGTCGCTAAGTAATTTCTGATGGGTTCGTAAGGATTGACATTAAATTACAAAAAAAATTAATTGAATTCAAAATGAATTTTTATAAACAAGGTCTTATTTTCGATAATGTTACTTCTTGTTATATACATAAGATATCATCGAGACGTTTTATGGATAAGTTTTAGAAAAAAATTTCTATTTTATGCGTTAATAAAAAAGTACTTATGATAACACTTTTTAGAAGTTTTCTTACGATTTATGTAACTATCTTAAATCGCTTCATACAAAACAAAACTTTGTACATAAAATCCTGGTTTTGAAGAAAAGAATTTAATCTTTACGAATTCCTTAATTTACCTATAATTAACAATCAGCACGTCATTTAATTAACAATACAAATTTTTTATTTCCAGACGACGACCACCGGCGATCGCGAAAACGAACGAGAAAAGACGACCCTAGCAGCGCCAGCCATCACGGCCAGCACACATCGGACACAAGCTCGACCCACGGTCCAGTCACAAGGTCGCGAAAACGAAAGCTGGAGCAAGCGAGCACAACGAGCTGCTCGGACAGTTCCTCAGAGTCATCCTCCTCGACGCCAACCTCATCGACAGCGGCGCGTTACACTAAACGCGAGACGAACGTATACAAAAAACAGAAAGCCGCCAAGAGGCCGAAACGCCTGGCCACAATAATCGTCGAATAATTGTCTTTCTTCCGTTCGTTTTGGTTTTTCCCTCTATTCGCATTTCGCGTGTATATTGGCATGCTTGTGGACGTGTGCGTGCGAGGTCGTGCGGCATCGATACTTGGTTCTCGCCATTATCATTGCACACTTCTTCTGCGAAGAGGGAAAAGAATGTTCGGTGACTCGAAGGCGGCTGAGGTGCTGTTGTAAGAGAAGGAGAGAGGAATCGTTACGGGTATAGAAGGAGACGCGATGTCACCTTTTTTATTGAGGAGAGAAGAGCACAGTTAGTATTATTATGTTCGTAGGTTTAAAGTAGGCCGTTTACTTTGTTCAATCACGAACGGGTATCTGTATAGATAATATCGTTTGTTCTTTTTTTTTTTTAATCGAATTCATCGTCAATGTTCGTGGGAATCCGACACGAAATTTGGTCTAAACGTTCGTTATAGCCTAATTAATCATTGGAACTGCATAGATATACATTGATAAACTTTTTGAGGAAAGTTTAACATATACACGCTTTACCGACTATTTTGAATTTGAAGTTTATAACGATTATGACGATGATGTATATAGTAGAGCTAGATCGAGTTATAGTTATATATAAATCAATGTGAATTTTTTTCATGAGATGTTTATTGTATGAGTGTTGATCAACCAATTGAGTACTTTTGATATGCCTTCTCGAGTACCGAACCATCTAATCATGAGATGTTAGTTTTCTGATTTAACGTTAAGACGAGGAAATGAAAAGAGAGAGATTGAGAGACTAAGTTTTGATGCTGCATCTCCTTTATGATAAATAGATATATGAATAAATATATAAATATATTTATTTACCGCTGCCTTCTTGAGATTCGCGCCGGAGAAGCGAATCGTTGCATCATTCCTATCTCAGTACTTTTAGAAACAGAGTGTACATAATAAATATAATTATTATATGCGTGTTTGAATCTTTGTATAGAACGTCACTACAATTAAATATTATACATAGAGTTATACGAAAATCCTTATTAGCACTGAAAAAAAAGAAAAGAATTTTTATAGAAACGATCACTGCATCATTTGATCGCGCTCGTATTTTATTAAATAATGCGCGAGGCTTCCGAATGTTATTACGATTCGATATCGATTTTCTTATTTTATATTGGATTGAGTGGATTCGTGCCTCGGATGAAAAAGTTTTCATATTTTTTTGTTTTGCCGAAAATAAACTGTTTTTTGTTTTTAAAAATTTAATTTTCATTTCGATCGAATGAAAGAGGTGTATCGTTGTTCGCCAAATCGTTTTTATTTTCCGTTGGAAATTTACTTTTAAGTCTTTGATATTCTTATGAGATTTTGTCTTCGAAACGATTTGGCATGTCTGTTGTTTTTTTTTCTTTTTACTTGAAGGAAGGATAAGAAATCATGTTTGCGTGAAAAATAATGGGACAATTTTTAGGCCAAAAACGAATGGTTGCGCACTTCGTTTTCGGATGTGATCAGCAAAGTGCTTCTATATATCTTTTGTAATTCTGAAGTGCAATTTCGTCTTCGTTATTATATATATTTTATAAAGAATAATTAGATTATAAAACTCTCCGTATTTTCACTTATGAAAGAATGTTCCGCAAATTATATTATATAAGAAATATATATATAGATAAATATATATTTGACGTTTGCCTTTTCAAGAACTGAGATTCCGACTGTTTTTGCCTGAAGTGTGGTAATCACTTTGAAAAGAATTAAAAACAAAAAAAAGATAGCGGACAAAGTGTAGCAAAACATAATAAAACGTGGGTAAAGACTGACAAGGTTGTATTGCCGACTCAGAGAGCAGAATATGTAGCAAGTGAAAGAGAGAAATACATACATACACAATACACAAACACAACAGTTCTTGTACTCTATGTGAAATTGTGAAATAATGAAACGCATTGCAACGCCTCTACCAAAGACGACTGATGCGTCATTGCGCGAAGACCAAATAAAATAAAAAAACACAAAAAAAATATGTCTTATGGGGGACAGCGCCTTGCGCGATGGCGCTCCCACTTATGCGTAATCTAAGAAATGTATATGTGAGCGTATATATGCTACGAGGGAAGACATTGTAAATCTTCGCGGTTAGGAAGTTTTGAGGAAAATTTTTGAAAATTAAATAAACATTGCAAATTCTTGCGTTAAAAATTTTTGTACTAAAGTATCAATTTTTTATTTTAAGATTTTAGGCAAGTTTTAGAAGATAATGCCTTTTATTTAGAATACTAGAGAAATGAATAAGGATTTGGGATATTGGGAGCATTAGAGTTACGCTCAGAATAATTTTTAGTTTATGTTGCGCGATGAAACTTTCTAACTATTGATAACCAAAAAACCAAACTTTTAGTTTGCTGGAAATTAATTTTTCAACAACGTGCATCATCCAAAATAAGACAAGAAAACTAAACACCGGCCGATACCCAATTTATTTCCGGCATAATTCGACATAACAACCAAACTGCATTTCGTGTGTCTTTCTTAGATTCTTCGCGACGAGGTCGATACTCGAAGCTGTGTACATTACTTATAAAAAAAAATAAATGTCGAAACAATGTGTAACATATAGGTGATTAATAAATTGAATACGCTACTCCGCGTAGGACGCGCAGCGCGCGTACATATACATATATACACACAATAGGAGGCTTGAGGCCTGCGCGAACCCCCAGATATATAATACTTTATACTTATTTTGTATATTCGACGCCTGGGTGTGCATATGATCTTCCCTGTTTTTTGTAAAACGTTCAAGAGCAAGTGTCTTAAATTCCCGAGAGCGAGGTGGACTTAAATAAGTTGCGACGATCAAACCATGTATGTGCGTGGACTCGACGATATGTATATAAATATAGTAGTAAATGATCGTCGACGCGCACGCTGAAGTTGGTTCGCGCGAGCCTCAACTCAGTATGTGTACTCGTCCCGCGGATGGTGTATAATATAAATATATATATATTTATATTTAAGATGAAGATTACAAACTGATAATGAAATAAAGATTATATGAAAGATATATTATATATTGAATATAAAGCTATTATTACATAGAAAGAAAAATTATTCTTTAACAAGATATAAATATTGAAAAAAAGAAGTATATATATTTTTATTTAGAAAGGTAAACAAAGTCACTAAACGTCTTAAATTATACAATGCATATATATATATATATATATTGGTTAACCTCCCCCCCTCTTTGATAGTGTGCGCGGAGAACCAAGTTTTTTCTAGTGATATACCATTGTTACTTTATGAATAATTCTTTCAGATTATATATGTACGAAATATATACATAGGAGTTACTCTGAAAAAATCCATGGTTGTTAAATATATCATTATCATGTTTACTTAATGCAGATTGTACTTTATTTTCCTCTTATCCCAATTTTGTTCTCCTTATAGATCTTTTGCGTTTACATTTTGTATTACGTTATACTACGATTAAAATTTATCAATGACAAGAGTAGTAATTTCCATTTCTATTTTTAATTGCAATAAACGATTTACTTATTTTCTTTAAGCCAACGTAACAGCAAAAATATAATCACATCTTTGAAAATATCAAAAAATTGAAAATTATTTTATGTATTTTTTTATAATTTCAAACAATATAAGTAGCGCAGATGCTTAATGAAGCAATACATTTTCAAATGAAGAAGATAAAACCGTCACTTTTGTGATTTCCATCCGTAAGATTTAATAATTCTGAAATAACCGGACATTCTGTAGTTGCAATAGAAAAAATCGATCATATTTTAGTGGCAATATAAAAAACCAATACCAATTAATTGACACGTAGTTTCCTCAGACTAAATTTATTCTTCTATTACATTAATTAAAAATTCCATAAATAATACATATAAAAACATTAAAATATATTTACGCACTTTCCAAATAAATAAGTGTCTACAGTTGAGATGGGAATATAGGATATTACGCAACTGGGGAGGTAAGGAGTTGGCCAGTCCAGAGCACGTATAAATTCTGATCCAAGCCTAAGTCGAGGGTGGCAATCGTGTGTTCTGGGATGTCCCTCTTTATCCATGTGTTGTGTATACTATTTTTAGCAACAACGGTCCGAAAATATCACATTTGCGATTTTGTGCCGGGAGCAAATGTGGTACTTTCGGCCTGGCGTTGAGAAAAAATACTATGAGTAACTCGGAAGAAAAGTCGACGATTCCCTTGAATGATCACTGCCGCGGAATCAAGAGCGACTTGTCCCCATCATATAAAAAATCATTGTAATCGGTGATATTATAAGGACTATACACCGTTGAATTTCAACTTAATATTGTCTAGTTATTCACAAAAAATATGTTTTTTGAATGATCGAAACTCTTTTAAATTTTAAAAATTTAGTAAAAGACGATAGAAATAAGCTATCGATCATTGAAAAAGACCGATTATTTACTAAGATATAGAATTTAAAAATAAAAATAAAAATTTAACTTTCATATCCCTGGACCTAATAAGTTTCATAAGCTGCGCAACAGGTCGAAAAATCCCCCTCTGTTACCATGAAATTTGCACTACATGCTGTGATATGCAAGGAATTCGCCTCCTCGGCATGAGGGTTCATACACCGAAATACGTCTCAAAAAGCTACTTAGCGGGTGGAAAAACCCCCAGGTACCATGAAATTTGCGAGGACGTCTCCTGGGCATGAGGGTCTCATCGTACACCGAAATAGTCCTCAAAAACGTGCCGAGCCGGTCAAAGAACCTCCCATAGGTACACTCAAATCTGCTCTACATGCTGTGATTTGCGAGGAAATCGTCTCCTGGGAATGAGGGTTCAGTCATACACCGAAATAGTCCTCAAAAACGTATTTAATTACTCGGCGTATAATGGATAAGTAAAGATTTTTCGAACCCTGCACTCGCA
>UXGD01001390.1:0-35487 GCA_900474315.1 Torymus auratus
GTAATTCGGCCACTTCGCTAATTCGGCCAATTTTCTAGTTCGCTATCTTTACTTATCCGAAAGCTTAAATAAACGATGTCACCAGCTTCCAAATATCAAAAATATACGTTTCATACAGCTTTTAATTGTTTAAAAATGACCACTACATTGTTATGCAAGTTTCTATTATGAAATTTCAACAAGTCGGACGTCTTATAAAGTCTAAGAAACCAAGTATTTCGTTTATAGTCGAAATATAAGCTAAAAAACCCAATTGAAAGTTATACGGGCAGAAAGGTGAGGCTTTTTTCTTCAAATTAGTATGGAAGTAATAGTAAAAATATTTTTTTTTTTATTGTGTAGAAGCAAAATACTTTCGCCTCTATAATTCACCTAATTCGGCCAATCTGTCAAGAAAATGTGATCTAATAAATATGAGAAGATGTTAAGGTCGTATTACTTTCAAGAAGTGATTTATGTGTCTTTTTTCTGAGAAGAAACTTTAAAAATACGATTGGCAATAATCAATTTCATTGATCAAAATGAATTTTTCGTTTGGCTTACAGAGACTCCCATGTATAGAATTCCAAAATCATTTATGAATGCAATATCATGACAAATGAATTCCTTTATTTCCTTTGTGCTAAGCATTATTCATAGGAATCAACAATTAAATACAGGTTTTAAATATTCAAAAACATAAATTTTATTAATTTTTACAGTTTATGACTTAATTTGCTCTATTTTTTCAATATTGGCCGCATTAGATCGATTCGTGTTAGGTAATTTGGCCAAAACGCACATTTTTACACTTTAGCACCCTACAAATCCTATATCACATTTGGGGCGTTCCCATTTTTTTCTGGGTAGTATATTTAGTATACGTTAAAGTCTTTTTTACAATTTGTCCCAACGCATTTACAAGAGGAAAAAAAATATTTCGCTTAAGGTGGCCGAATTACCCCAAGTTACCTTATATTTAAGCAAGTATTGTAAGAGCAATTTATACAATGCCTAGAGCTAGAAATCATTTAAATTATCTATATTGTCCAGTAATAAGAATAATAACATAATTTATTGCTAGTTCCATTACAAATTATCAACCGAGTTATGTTTTACATGCAATAATTTCTAAAACCCATTACAAACCTCTATATACACGTTCGTTCATGCCGATCCCGTTTTTACACCTTCTAAACACCCACTTATATATCCCATTATTATTATTATATAAAATACAAACAACAAACCAATGTAATTGACAGAATTATTCTTTTTAATTCATCCGCGCGCGATTATGTCAGACTCGCTAAAAAATCGCTCGGCAGCAATAATCAAACGTCCGGCGGGCAACCGTGTCATCATCCAATTATTCCGATCTCAAAAATCGCCACGCATCGTCGGCGCTTTTATCGCCGAACGTTAAAATATAAACGTACACATAACTATACATACACACATAAAAGCCGCTCTTTTACCGCGTAACCTTTATTTCATTCCGCCTGCCGCCGCCCGTAATTATTGCGAGCTCGCGCCGCGTCTCGTTTTAATTGCGCGCCGAAAAAAGCCTATCTCCGATATACCCACAGCTCTCTTAGTCGCAGTGTAAAAGCAACTTTCGACACCGCTGTGTACAGTCGCGGCCGGCAATTATTTCGGCGAGACTTTGCGGACCGCGAGAAATCAACTGCGGGATAAAAAGAAATGTGTCACTCGCTGTAGGTATCTATCGAAGAAACGCGGCAGCGGCGCATTGTTTTAGGGGAGAAAGAGTGTGCCGAAATATCACGGCGCGTTTTTACGTAATTTAATAAAAGTGAAACCGACATCTGCGTGCGCAGAGCTACGGCGTTCGGCCGCGCGCGCTGTTTGCTTTGGCGATTGGATTTTGCTTTTTCTGCGCGCCGTGCAGGATTGTGATGCCGGATTATGTCACCGCGGCCCCTCGATTGTTAAGTTTAAGTGCCGGCAGATGTAGGCAATTAGTCCGCTGTTATTACGTAATAAACATGGATAGTTTTTATACTTTTAAGCTTTGGGTTAATTTAGTATAAAGATTAAATGATTTTGTGTTGGTGCTATTTCGCCTATCTAAATATTATATAGGTGATGAAAAGAGCATAACACTAAATTTCTTTGTCACAGATGATTAATTCTTGAACAATTATGCCTTATTTTTAAGATTTAACTACTATAAATAATTTTTATTTACAATTCTTTCCAAATGATTGCGTACGATTGTTATTTCAGCGTTAATTTTTTATAATAATGAAATACTAATGTAAATTTCGTTCTGTGTTTCAGATTTTAAAATAACGGCCCCGGAATGGTGTCGAGGCGGAAAATTCTTTCGCGCTCGCGGGATAACCTCGCGGACGCGCAATATGAACAAGAAGAGGAAGAAGACGTCTGGTATAACATGGACAAACTGTTCAAGGTACGTAAATCAGTCCTCATACTTCTTATATTTCACTCGCTCAGACTCAATTTTTTTTTCCCAACCTATACCCTATACCTAAAAATCGGTCCTATAAAATTCAAACTAACGATTTTTAATCCAATTTGTATACAAAACTTCGCTTTAGTACCTATAAAAAATCTGCAAAAACGTGCCCACGCGAATGTATCCTCACAATAGTACTCGGCAACTTTCTTTTCCTCGCCGAGAAAGAGACTCCGCAATCTTTTCGCGCGCGTTTTGCTCGGTTTCCTCCGATTCGCTCGACCGATTTACGCGAACATCACAACAATGACAGCCGCCGATGTTTCTAATCCCAATTACACGTACACCGTTTTCCCATTTGAGCCCGCTGCTGCCTTTTTTTTCCTCGCCACCGCGTTGTTACGCTAATTTACATCGTAAATGAATTCGTGTTGAGACTTTTGCTTACATCGAGTAAACGCGATACTTAGTTTAATTTAACAATGGCGCGTAACATTCGTATACACGATCTTTAACTTGTTTTCTTATAATTTCTTTATATTATTTATATAATCTGTTGGTCGATCCAGAGCAGATTATACATGTACCAAAAAATTTCATTTATTATTACACGATTACGTCAGCGGAATTATTTTTCGTTTATTTTCAAGCCCATTGACTGCTATATACAGATCTCAAAGTATAACGACCTTTAAAATTGAAGATTATTAAAAACGTGTTATGGTTTATTTAAGTGCGCCATTAAGCAGGATGATCAAGATGAAAGAGATACCTGTTTGATGCTAAGTAAACAGTCATTAAGTGCTTTCACGAGTACTTTTTTTTTTGGCAGGTCTTATTCGCACACCGCAATTTGCTCAGTCGGTATTTACTTAAGGGCGAGCAAAACTCAAATTTTACCCTTTGCAGTTATCTCCGCGCAAATAACAATGACCGAAGACCTTTTTCCGAAGTCGAAATTGTCAACAAAAGCACTATCAATCGAAATTCTTAATTAAAACCAAACGGCAATGAAATTCGCCTTATTAAATAATCAATTATCGGATCTTTTCTCGCAGCTGCAAATAATACACAGACACACACACATACACATGCACAGTCCCCTGTGAGATCGCGGGCAGATGGTCGGCGAGATAGATCCGTCAGTTTCAAAATCGCTACGGCGCGAATATAACCGCTTTCAAAATAATGGCCGCTGAATGAGTTTCGACTTCTGCCCTCTATTATTAATTGCTTTCTCCACTGTATATACGTACAATAGCCGCGCGCGCTATCTCCAGCGTAAAATCACTTTTGAATATCTCGACAATAGATAATAACTGTATCGAGAGCCGCGCGTGCGCGCTTCTTCCTCGAATATATGTATATGCCGACGTGAAAAATGCAGGCGCGAAGAAGAAGAAGAGGATGAGAGCCCGTCAGTCGGCAGGGTAAACAGATTCGCCGGCATTATGCAACTCTGCACGCGCGAAAATAATGACAGGCCGGTTTTTGCGCCGCGCCGAATCACGCGAGAGCGCGCAAAAAGGCGGGGCTATTGTGTTGTATATATATATATATATACGGAGGATTCAGCGTCGTGCAGGCAAGAAGTTGCGCGATGGTGCAAGGGTTGTTTTTGTTGGATGGTGAGGTGTCGCTTAGGAGGCGGTTTTCTGAAGAGGCGCGGTAGTACCGTGTATAGAAGAATCGCTGGCTTTTGTTACCTATAGCTATGCTTTATTAAAACATTGAGTAAAAGTGGTTACGAGTTTTAATAATTACTGTTTTATAGATGAACTATTTAATGTATAATATTGTAGTTTGAGGATAACAAAATTAATATTTCTAAATTATTGCTCGTTGACTAGAAACTTCGGATCCGTCGGTTCAATTATTTTTTCACTTCATTAATTTATTTTCTCGCTTACGTAACAATTTGTATACATAATTTTGTAATAAAGTTTCAAGGCTGAATTTTTTAAAATTAAATATTATATAATTCCTCGAATTTTTACAATAATAATCGATAAACTATTTAAAAATTATTTTAAAAAAATTATTAGTACATTAAAAAAAAAGCTTTTCAAAAAAATTTAAGACCATAACATACCTTATTCTTTGACACGAGCGTATATACAGCATTAAATTACATACATAGAATTTCAAACCATAAACCACCCAAAACGAGACAACCCTTAATATATTCATTTTTATTTTATACACGAAAACTCGGTATATAAAGGCTTACTCTCGTTATCCATATAAAAAGCGACCAAAGCGACTTATAGCATAGCTCGGAGATCTTAATTTCGCGCGTGATTGGCAAGCCAGACGTGCGCGGAGCGGAGAGGCGCGGGAGAATTCGGCGAACGCATTCTGCTGATTGCGGCTCTCTCTCTCTCTTTTCTTTCTCGCTCAGGGAATGCGGGAAGTGACGTGCGCACGCGCGTGCGCTTTTTTCTCGCGTTGCCGGCGATGATGAACGAGGCCGCAAGGCTGTATTTATTTATTTATATACGCGGCTGGAAGGGGCAAACGGAACGATTACACGAGCCTTTTTTACTGTGCCAGGGGAATACGTAAGTGGGTGCTAATGTAAGTGTAATGCGGAAATTCGCGTGCGCGTCAGTTTTGGTTGATGGAGGGTGTGCCATAAGTCGTGATGATTATTACATCACGTATATAGAGTTTTGAGGATTTGTATAAAATGGTTGCTGATTCGTTTCATTCATAATGCGATATGCCCTTCAAAGATATGATTATTTTGAATTTCAGCGGTTATTACTGAAATAAGGATGGAATTTGACTCTTAAAACAGATAATAAAATCTGTGAATTCTAGTTTTAAAATAATTTTTTTTTACTGTAATATAATGTTAAATAAGTTTGTTTAAACTTCATCCTGATTAAGTAATTGTATGCGCAGCTTTATAAAAATAGCAGTGCAAGAAGATTTCAGATTCTTAAATTGTCTCGGAGAATGAAAGGAAACAATAAAGAAATTGTGTAGCAGCAATGTCATTATGACGTCATTATGTAAAAATGTGCATTACCGTTACGTCATAATAACTTTTTAATTCTCAGCCATTTCCATACAAAATATAATCTCCGCTCGCAAAAAAAGAAAGACAATAGGAATTATATATAATCTGCTGGTGCAATGATAATTTACTCTCTTGGCAGATTGAAAAGATGCATTAGAAACCGTGTTACTCATTTGACTGTTAAGATAATCATGCAGTTTCATTAATTCACATTGCGTATATTTGATATGCTCCGTTGCAACACACGTCTATTAATATTCAGAACGAATGAAAATAGAATAATAATCTGACATGCCTCACTCATAACTAATTATAATAAACTAGATCGATAATGTCGTTATGATCTCATACATATAACAGTGACTTGTTCAAAATTAATCGTTCAATTTATAAGTGAGATGCATTTTTAGTTTTCTTACTTTCACAAACTATTCCAATTTTATTGATTTTCCCAACAATTTAAAATTGTCCTAAAACAGTCCAATTTTGAAAACTGCTTACTCAAAATTCTCAGCATATTTTCCCACCATGCACGAGTACCTGCGCAAACTTAACCAAAGCCAAAAAGCAAACGCAATTCACCACTTACAAACTCCTACAAAAACCGGCAACCTCTTCTGCACTGCCGAACCAACAATCCCTCCATTCAAGAGAGGAAAAAAAGTCACTAAAAGGTCGACCGCACGCGCGCGCGCGTCACAACGAGAGCGGAAAATGCTCGTCAAAGAACACTATACATTCTACGGGCTTTCTTCGGCCGTTTTTCTTCACTTGCACGCCATCGCCTTGTCGCCGCGCTTTCTTCTCTCGCTCGGTGCGCGGTTCTATGTCCAGCGGGCCGCGCGCTGCCGGAAGAAAACGGCCCGCGGCGATCGTAAAATTCACTTTCTATGCGCCGGGACAATATCGATGCCCGCGGCGCAACTACGGCTCTTTTTTTCCCCGTCGGGCCGTAAAGCGCGATTATTAGAGGGGGGGATATGGTTTTTTATTCGCCGTGCTGCTGAGCGATTGTAATTTGCGGGACGGAGGAGGTGGCGATAGTTTAGTGAGCGGGTTTATGGGTGAATATATCGGATTCTGCGTCGGCTTGGGAGTAGATGAGTTAGGGTTGCGTGGGTGTGTTAATTTTGAGGCTTTTTATAATATTAAAGAGCGCGTTTATAAATTATGAAAGTGGGCCTTTAAGTAGTGTAATAGCCGCACGCGAAATTAAACTTTTAATAAGGTCTTTACGTGGATATAAATTATAACAGCTATTACCTATATTATTAGAGTATAACAAAATGAATATTGTTGTGAACGTTTTAATAAAGTACTTATACTGACTGCGCGATAAATTTGGAACACGAAATTTACGTTAGACGCGTTCGTAATTTTCTTCGCGTTTAACACTGCTACGAGCATTTTTGTAAATGAAATGTATATGAAAGTTTAGTTTTTTGTTCAAGAAGTAAATTTTAATTTTTCTAATTTATAATGGAGCCTTGGAGTCGATTATTTTAACCATTGAATTAATCAAAAACACGCGCAGTTACGATAAGCTTTCACCGTATTCAAACGATTTATTATTTTCTAACTTTACACAGGTGAAAGCAACATATGCGATTCTCTTTTACATCCTTGTTTCATAAAATTAAACGAATTTTTTAAACCTGACTGAGGTATAAATCATCGTAAATTATTATATTATTTTTATAAAAAAACAAGTAATAAAATAATTTCCAAACACATCATATACTTTCGACTAATGAAAACTAGCAACGTCTTTAATACCACAACCTGAAATAAATAGTTCTCGTACATTGTCGATCGCTTCATTAAATACTTTTTAATTACCGAGCAGGGAAACCGCGTAACATCCTATCTTGCTGATGTCCATACGCAGAGACGCGTTTTCCTCGCCGCATAAAAATAAATGGAAAACCACTTGAACGAATGTCTCGGACATGCCCGCACGCCGCGACCGCAAGGACACATCGCCGGAGCAACGATCTCGCGCACGCGTTGAAGTAGTATATAGACGATACATAACTCGAGCTCCTAGTTTGGCAAATATTTATTAGCCTACTTCGGATCTTTTACGATCGCGATTTGCACGGTACCGTTCCTCATTCCTCGCTTGCTTTTCGATTTCATTCGTCGCTAAAGTGCATGACTGTTCAACTCTCTCTTCCTCTATTTTTTTCCGTTACACCGTTCCAAGATTGATCATTTTAAAGTCCAAGTAAATAGCCTTTTTCCGTTACTGTTCCAAGATAGATCATTTTAAAATCCGTAGTAAAAATATTTTAAAAGTCTAAATAAAATTCATTTTTCTTCAACTAAAGTTTTAAACATTAAAAAAATTGTAATCGAAAATTGGTATTAAATAAATTTAGATTCGGTTAAAATAACAAGGTTATATAGGGATACTACACATACAAAAATGTTAAATATGTGAATCTATTAAGATATTTAATATCGAGAAATTCTTAGAAACAACAACAACAGCAAACGCTATTAGCAATTACTACACCTCTTGTTAACTAAAAAGTATTATTATACGTGACCATATGCACTTCCTACTCAATTGTTACAAAAGGCGAATAATTAAAAGAAAAAACGATTTTTCTCGAATTCCAGGAACAGTAAAAAAGTATTTACATTGGGCAATTATAGAGGCGTCAATCAATAAGTTTTCATTAACATCGTAAACGAAGTTCGATTAGAATGAAATCTACCATACGACCTCTTGGACAATAGATTTTTCCTCATTGCTTTCATATAGCCAATCATACAGGATAATTGCCCAATGCGAGAGCTTTCAATCATTGATCGACTTGATCATCCATATATTTATAGTTTCTATTTTCCTCCCATCCTCGCGCATCCGTCCTTCCACCTCTCGACATTCATCTAATTGTCACTGCAAGTCAATCGTAATCACCACAACCGTTACTGACCCAGCTTTTGACCGCTACAGGAGAGCGTCACACGTAGGCATGAAAAAGCACAATTCGGCGGCTGTAATTGTCGGTTATTAGCGCGTCGCACTCTGCTTTTGTATATTATAACGCGCCTATACACAACCGTTACACGATGCACCATTGGGAAATGTATAATATATAATGCACATGTAGTGACGAATTTCCCGTAACCTTTGCTTCTTCTTCCCAGGACCACATACAGGAAGTGCTGGACAAGTGGAACCAGATCGACGACGAGATCTGGGCGAAGGTCATCGTCTTCGAGAGGAACAGACGAGTCGCCAAGGCGTACGCCCGCGCGCCAGTGCTCACGGTCAACGGCTCCAACGACGGATTCGACGGATTTAGGTATTTGCCAATAAACTGTTCTCATTGAATTATTTATCGGTATGGTGTGTGGAAAACCGGTTTTTGTGTTTGTCATTTGAGGGATATAAGCTGAACGTGATCTTTTTTGCGTAATATCCTGTGAAAAATGTCCACGATCTTTGCTATAATCTAGAACGTTTTTTTTTCTTTCTTATATCTATCTGGATATCTACTCATTAATTCGTTGCACTCTCTAAAGATATGCAAGTGAAAAGTAGTTCACTGATGGAAATTAAAAATTCAAATTTATTTATTTCGTAGTGAAATTAAATTATAACTACATTAAAATAAACTACTCACAATTTCTTAATATTAATAAATTTTTACTAATGGTTATAAATGGACGACTTTTCAGTTATTTAAGAGAGTAGCTTTCAAACTCTAAAACAGTATTTCAGAAATTCAGATAGTTGCTGGAATTTCGAAAGGAAATTTAATAATTTATGCAAATACCATATTATGTCATAGGTTAAGTAATTCGAAGATATCCTCTATATTTCCAAACGATTCCAATTCGAAAATTTATTCGTATATATTGAAACATATTAGTTTTGACACACAACGCTGCAGCGAAAATCAGACGGAAAAAAAGAAAACCAGCAGTAGTTCTCACAACCACTTCCCCCCGAGCCTAAAAATCGTCGAGCATTATACTCTCACAATACATTAATTTGAATATAAAAAATAGCCTTAAGGGTTCGAGTCTCTCTTACCTAACGCGCGCCATTACGAATTCGGAGAAAAAAAATTCCCACAGTTTATATATCTACGAACCACCATAAACCAACCGTTTGCAACTATATATATCCTCAACCGAAAGTTACGGCTCGCCGTAAATAATCCCGAATCAATATTCGCCGATTGTTATTCGCACTCCATTATCGGGGGCAAATTTATACGGCACTTTGGATTACCTATATATCGCGCCGAAAAACAAACAGTTTTTCGCGCCCGCGCGGCGCATAATAATTAAATTGACAATATAACGGTCGGACTTACGCAAGCCTTGAGACACGGCGTTTCATAACGCGTGCAGCAAGCGCTGCTGCTCTCCGTAGGAAGCGAAAATTCATAAAACCGACTAGATACTACTGCGCGAATTTCCATGGATATATCGTGCGCGCGTTTTTTCGCACTCTAGGCGCACGCGCATGTATAATGCACGTGTTTTCGATACGCGATTTCACTCTCTCGGCGATCGGCTTCCGGGCGTGTGTTACACTTCGCACCATGGGGGTATTATATCTATAGAGGCGGTAGATCGGGTGACGAGTGCTGCACATGCGCGTTGAAGTGTAACGCAAGAGAGTCGTGACTTTCGCGGACATGCGCCTGTCGAAGCTTTTTATAATAATCATAAAGGGGGAGACAGTCGAAATGAGCTCGCGTCGAAGCTACAATCGTAGATTTGGATTTCGTGACCGTGGGGTTGAACGTTATCCGCGTATGAGATAAGGTAATGTGTATAGGCTTGAGATGTTGTTTTTGACTTTTTTTCTTTCTTGTGTTTGCTTAGTAGATATATATATACGGAAAAGAATTCATATACAAGGCATGGGTGTGTATATATATGATGCTGTTTTACAAAATTGTACCGCTCTATATATATAAATAGTTACGAAATGTAGCACTACGAAAAGTAAAAGTTGCGCTATATGCCGTTGCACGAGTCGAGTTTCATTTTTCCAGAGTTTCAATTTCAAGCGATCGTATCGGATACGGACGGATTTTTATACACCTTCCCCCGCGCGGCAATCGAATGATACAACACCGCTATACGATTTTATAATCGAGTTGTCAAAATTTTGTCTTAACGAGAGATTTTTCAGAGCCACGATAACGCAACGTGTTTTATTCGAACTTTCTATGTAGCGGAGGATTATTAAAAATTTGATTTACTCAATTACACAGTTGCTACCGAAACGTGGAACTGGGTCTTACGTAGCTCACGTTTTTTTTTCAAAATTACAGTTGTCAATACAAATCACAAACGTTTGGATACTTCTGACAGCCAATGTATACAGTTCCGAAATCGAAAGACGCTAATTTCTCAAAAAGTGAGAGCCGACTTTTCTCGAAACATCTATATAAAAAATTTTTGGTAGATCGAGACCACTGATTAGACACTTTTCGGCAGTCACACACACACGTACATATTATGTGATGCGCGCGCGAGCTTTCCGTGATTAAAATGTTAATGTAATCGATCAGTGCCGTCGTCCTCGCCGCTTTCACCGCGCTTTTTCGCTCTTTTTCCGCCAGTTCCGTATAATATATTCCCCCGGCATTTCGTTATCTCTCGCTGTCTGATGCGCGAGCTATAGAGCGAGGGAGAGAAGAGTCACCTTTCTAATCAATATACAGTCAGGAAGAATGCGCGCGCGCCGCTGAGGAGCGCTAATTAGAATGAAATTCTGACGGTTTTACGCAACCTTATATATATCCACGAAACTTTCGAGTTTGGAGAATGTGGCGATGCCGGGCATTTTACGATATATTATACTTTATACCTATGTACGCGCGTGAAAAAATAACAAAGTGCGCGTTACCGTGCGGTTTAATACGTATTTTCAATTTTCCAGAAACGAGGGTACACAACACAGATAAGGTCATAACGCAACTTGATTACAAGCGCGGAGATTAATCAGTATGCGATGTTTACGCGCGGTATAGGAACAAATCTTTTGGCGCGTAACTAACTATACTGTCGTGGTGTATACCGCAGCCTCGCGTTTACAAAATTTTCGAAATATAGGACTAGTTTGTTTTGCATTTCACTATTGCCGCCACATAAATACACCGGCTTTAACAACGTATTCACGGCGCCTGACTGCGTTAATCACTTGATAAACTACTCTGATTTCGGCTGTAAATTATATGGGAGAGAAATCCTGTTTCGAAGTTTATAAATATTGCATCGCCGTGCGCGGGATATAAATATATTCGAAGGAAAAATTTTTGAGCAAAGAAAAAAATCAACTGAAGCTTATAGTGAAGTTATCGCGCCTAGGTAAATGGTTATAAATATTCATACCATGTCGTTGTGATTTTTACTATAAAGTCAAACGGTAATTACATAGTGATTAATGTTGCGGCGTTTCTGCTATATTTTATATGGAAACTCTTTCCACATAGAATATGAACAAAAATATATATACGCTGGCGGCTTTTAATCCAAACTAAATAAGAACACGAGGCTCGCTGACAAGCAAATTAAAAAAATCAACAAAATAGAGTGAATCTGACGTAACCGTCAAGGGTTCGAGGAAAAAAGCTATGACAATTAAAGCGAGCCCTCTTGAAAACCGCATCTTTCTCCACGCCTCGTTCCCACTCCGTTAGAATCACTCTTTCTCTCCCTCTTTTTCTCCTCTCTCTCCATTCTCCTGTGCACCGGAGGCGATGAAAACGAAAACGAAAACGGCAGGCGCGTGCAGCGCGAGGCGTGAAAGGCCGATTAAAAGGCGCGAGAGGTTAACGACTTTTACTCTAACGTATATATCTATACGTCTCCGCGCGCACCGTGTTTTTCGCGACTTGTCCCGCGGCCCCAAGTCGTCATTATATTGCGCGCATATATACCAAGAAAAGCCCGCGGGAGTTTGGCGAATTCAATCGGAGGAAATCGCGATTTTATGGGAGAACGGGGGCCGTTCGTTGTTGTTGCTGTTCGCGGTTTTATGTCTTTCCGCGGTGGTGGCTGCGAAAAGGAGGAATTCGAGGGATTTTTTTATATATAGGATTGTGCAATGGAAGTGGGTGTATAGCGATGTAATTTTTAGTTGATGAAATTGGTCCGGACACGTGATATCCAGATGAAGGAGAGATTAGAAACTTTTAAAAAATGACTGAGAGATGCATTTATATTTTGGTATAGATTGTGAAATAGTTTTATATAAACTTAGGTATACGGAGCATAGATTCTATTGGTATGCATAGTTACGTAAAATTGAGCGAACGTGTATGTTGTTAGATGGTTATCATGAAAAATTTTGAATCTTAAATTAATTGACTCGTCGAAATAAAATGTTCTTGAAAGAAACGAGCAATTCTGTAAGATAAATGAGAATGGATTCAGTAAAGTTGATGTCTAAATTTTTGATAATAAAATTTAAATGAATATTAAAGTATCAATGATTGAGATGGACAAAGTAAAGAACCTGTTTTTGATAAAAACCTTTGTCTTCATCACTTCGTAAGACGTTAAAAATTAAAGGAATTAGCTTGTGTCCGCAAATTTTTTGCCAACATTTTTTGTGCTTTTCAACTTTGTACATCTTTATTTCGTGTTTAAACTCCGAATTTTATTACATGCCGGATAAAAATTACTAACCTCTTAAAGCACCGGCTAAAAACTGACTCAAGTGCAGCTCTTAACGGTAAAAGAATTTCGTGGCGTTGAAAAAAGTCAGTGAAAGAATGCTTTAAATATATTTTATTGCTGGAGAGTATAGCATTTAAAAATTTATCGGTACTTTCTACAAATTATTGTCCAAACAAAAAACTTTCCTTCAAAACGCCGGTCAACAAGTAAACATCCCATTTGTGCTGCTGTTGCTCAATAGATATCGAAAAGCTTTCTCGTTAATAGAAGAAATTAAGGAGTCTCGCAATGAAAGAGTATCATTATCGTAATGCTAAGTGAACGTAAAAACTAATTTGTCGCAAAGACATATAATAGGCCACTAATGAAGCCTAAATATATACATTATTCAAAAGTTATATTATCTGTCAAAGATAATTGTCAATTAAGTTTTTATAATGTAATTTTAAAAAATCGATACTGGCTATTGTTAATCAATAATTAAATCATGGTGATTAGCGCCAATGATTTTTAGCAAAACTTCATTTGTTTTAAAATAAAAAAAAAATTGTTTTGCGTCATCAAATTCTCATAAATCACATCGCACGTCACCCGAAAGTTAATTAGAAGGATATGTGGGTCAAAAGAGTGAAAGATCAAAATACCCTGAGGACGCTACAGAAAACATAAGAAATTAGAATAATGAGAAACTGATGAAGACTCCCATTACTTTCGAATTAAAAATTTTATATGTTCTCATCAAATTGCAAAAATTTAGAAATCATAAGTTGAATATTAAGTAGCCCAAATTCATTAGTCAAAATTAATATTTTCCTAGTATAGACATGTTATTTTTAGCGATCAAGGAATTCGAAAGCGTATAAATTCTATAATCTTTACAGATACAAGTTTTTAAAATTCACTAAAATGCTTTTAATAATATGTTTTAATCATAAAACTTTAGTGAAATGTTTTCATTTTAAAAAAAAGTACTTTTATAGCAAATCAAAAAATACCTCTCTACTTTTTCTCCCATCTAAAGAAACCAAAAATACATAATACAGTATATATACTTATAAAAATAATTACTCGCGCAGCTTCAGTTCAACTGATGGTGACCTTAAAAAGTCTAAAACCATCTAACCGACCCAATGACCGCATCTCCTCGAAAACCCTCACTTCTCTCCACAAAATCCGCCGCCTCCTCATTTCAGAAAGTCCCGGTATAAGCGCGTCCAGTCGGCGTGTGTATAATCAGGCGCGATCCCCGCATGAAACCGAGGCTCACACATATACTTAGCAACATTAAGAAAAAGTGCCGAGAGAGTTGCGCGCCTCGGCGATGCTTTCGCATCATGGAAATTCGTGTTTAGGCCGCGCTCGGTGAAACTTATACTATGCGCGCGCACGCGCACGAATCATTGAAAGTCAGAGATGAGGAGAAACGAGCGCGCGCGCGTTTTTATACACACTTGCTGCGTCCCGATTTCTATAATTATTCGAGCCGAGGGATTATCACTATGCTGCCGCGCGCTCACCTGGTCACGTTCCGATTCGCGGCAGTCGTGATGCACGCGATTTGATGGAGGGTTGCTGTGTGTGTGTCTAGATATGATGCGCAGGCGCGGGATGTGAGAGTTCGAGGGCTAGGATGACGGGGTATCGGGATTGGCCTTGGAGAAGGACGTAGTGCTCGTCGCAGGAAATAGATTTTAGGTCAAGATGATGAGCTTGTTGATGTAATATTATCGTCGTGGCTGGTCGACATGTAGGATGGAATTTCGAATGATAATGAAAAAATGGTTTTTATGTAATGAAAAAAAATTTTTAGTAAAAATTACTAGTATTCGAATAGAAGTTTGGAATTTACAGGACTATAATGGAAATTCTTATTTCAACATTTTATAGGTATAATCATGATAGTTTAACTTAATTTTAGATAATATTGATTAATTTAATTTAAATCGAATGTTTATATGTTAAAATTTGTTCTACACTTGAAAAGGAGGCTATACAGGTACTTCTCTCTTTTTTTATTCTCTAGAAAAATCCATACCGCAATTCATTCTCTACATCACAGCTGTAACTGGAGAAAGTTTTTTTATGGTTCTCTTAACATGCATTATAAGACGTTAAAATATGTCTATATAAATATTAAATCATTCGTGTCGTCCCCACGGCTACATTTCTAAAACCAGAATTATTGTCCTTCAACTCTATATTATATCCCAAAATCAATTATTCGGTATATACGGCACCTCGAAATTCAGGTGTAATTATCCGACACTACGAGACACAGAACCTCACTCAAAAGCGAATGAAAGTTTGCTTAAAGAAATTTAGCGCCTGTATTATAAAACGACACGTGTGTGCATCTTACAATCGCCAATGTATCATCAAAAGGCTTGTATTTCTTGCCGATGATTGATGCGAAGAGAAATTAATTCGCACGATGTCGTCAAACTTTCGGCGGGACAGACGAGGTTTTGGGATTTCTTCTCGGCAATTTTACATTTGATGTGGAGAGGATGATACACGCGCGTAAATGCAAATTAGCACCGCCAAAAATGTATAAACCAAGATTAAACGTATAATCATTTTAGTGAAATTAATGCGATTTTTTTGTGCGACTACAACACATTTTAACGGTGTTGTTTCATAAATAAATGATAATGTCTTTTCATTTTTATTTTAATAACAGTTTCTTTCGCATATATTTAGCTAGAAACTTGATAATTTCTTTTGCGAATGTCTTTAGCATACAATAAAAAAATTTTTAGTCAAGGTAACGTTCCAATGAAAGTCGCACTATTATTATTTATAAAATAACTGGACACCACTCTACCTTTCCTACATTATTACATAACAAAGTAGTATAATTTGATAAATTTGGAATATACCGTCACTTTCTAAATGTAGAGATTAAAATTTTTTAGTAACTTGAGTATTATAAATGGAGACCATAATAATTCTTTAATACAAGACACACCGCAAAACTATTACGAAGAAAGCTTTCTTTTTTCATATTATATTTTATAATATACAAAAGCCACGCGCGTGTCATTTACGAAAACCAAAAATCTTTCGCAACAATACTTATATGTCATTAGTGTCATAATCGTCTTCTTCCCTCGTCCCAAACTACACGTTTACCGGCC
The DNA here is from genome assembly GCA_900474315.1 of Torymus auratus. Taxonomy (NCBI): domain Eukaryota; kingdom Metazoa; phylum Arthropoda; class Insecta; order Hymenoptera; family Torymidae; genus Torymus; species Torymus auratus. Next base: position 16,247 of record UXGD01001390.1, read on the forward strand.
GACACGTCCATTAATAAAAAAGACGCTTTCGTGAATATAGCTCATGCTTGTGCTGCATCCTCCCAAATGGCAAACGCAAATCCGACCACCTCATCTCTCTCTATAACACAGACACGCGAAACGCAGAAAGCGAAAGAGCGAGTAAGTGTGTGTATATATAGGACGCATTGCGTAATCGTGGACGTGGTCTTGTGAAATTCGCAGGATAGGACTGTGCGGCTTCGACAACCCGATGCGGGACAGCAAGACGGAGGAGGCGAAGCGTCACATCAATCAAGGCGTGAAGATAAAGATGGACGAGCAGGGCAACATACTGATAAAGAGGTTGTGCAAGAGCAACGTTTACGTGAAGGCGACGAACCAGGAGGACAACGCGATCGGCGCGGAAATCATACGCAACTCCCAGGGCGCCCTCGAGCACGAGAAACCCGGAAAGGTGAGCCAAGATGTCTCTTATATCTATAGTATATACACTGTGATGCGCATATACATAATACGGCCGCAGGCTGTTTGCTCCTCGCCAGAGAGTCGCGCGCACTTTCGATTAATACGAAAGTTTTGTTTATTATAATGTACAAGGATCGCTCGATTCTATAGTTTGTTGTTGATTTTAGAATCGGAAAGTTTTTCGAAATAACGAACTTTTACTTTTATATATAATGTAGAATACCGCAAAATTCTGAAAGTATCTCGAGGATTATCGCCGCAGGTTTCACTCCATATTGTTTTTTAGTATTTATGCGGTACTCGCGGATGAGTGTATAGGAAATTTTACGAAAATTGTTTTCGATTAGGCTAAATTGGAGAGAAAGATGAAAACTCTCTGCGTGCGAGTCGCTTGTGGTATATCCCGAGTTTTTTCATTTCGTAGAAATCTTCACATTCGCCTGGAATTTATGTTCCTATAATAATCTTTCTGTATATAGGAAAGGTTATTAGTAATAAAATGACGATGGAAAAAAAAAATTATATAGCTCATTATCCGTAATGTTGGATTCTTGCGTTTATAGTGGAGACAAATAAAAATAAGCATTTCAAAAAAGGCGACTCTTATATGATTTGTAATTCATGTGGGGAATCGTATAAGAGCGTAATCCTTACATAATGTCAAATGATTTAATATCTGAAGTTTTCTTTGTCCCTTTAGGCATTAAAACTAATTTGCAGCCATGAATATTAAAAAGTAAAAACTTTTTCTTTTTATTCTTTTGAAAAGCTAAAATCAGGTATTAAAATATTGTTTAATTCAAAAATCCATTAAAACTTTTGGCAAACCGTGTAGTGCGAAAAAATGATTGCTCCAGCGGTGACATAATACAAAAGATTAATGAAAAAAATATACAATCGAGTGATCTCTTAGCCCATTAATATGTTGAATCCCCTTACAAACAACATGATTCACTGCCAAAGAACAAGCGAATTCCTATTTTGCAACATTTGCACATAACACAAGTGAAACCTTTGCCCTCGTTGCAGCTCTTCGACATGAACAAATTCCAAACGAACTTGTCGCGCGAGACGCGGAGAGCCTACCCGGACAGACGAAGACTGGAGAAACAATGCCTCAGCGCGATCGTTTTCGTGCGCACGGAGGCGGACATACTCCAGTGCCCCGTCTGGGTCCTCATCGTCAACGTCGTTGGCCTGGACATGCTCAAGTCGAAGTTTCCCCCAGGTAAGTGTTTTCGTGTTTGAATTTTATCTGTTACAGATTTTTTCGAAAATTCGTTCCTCAAGGAAGAGAATGTCTCCACATCCTAAAACATTGTAAAATTTAAAAAAATTGTTTGCTGCAACGATCAGTGTTTTATCAAATAATTCCATTATAATTAAACATTTCTTGATTTTTTTTATCTAAAGTATTATACCTAAATACTATTATTTTAACAAGGAATTTGTCTGCATATATAAAAAAACGTGTTTTATAGTCTGCAAATGAAACTCTTACATAATATATCTTATTCTACAAAATAAATCATCAAAGATAATATCCATCACACATTATTTTACGACCTAACTAAACGTTTATATAATTATTATATACGATAACTTTATTATAAGCAATATTTCATTTCACATTACTGATAAATGTCATTAAAACCGCACCCCCTCGTCTTCCACCTCCACAGTTCTGGCGCTACAGAGGCCCGTAGACATAAAGAACCGACCACGTATCCCGATCCCCGACGAGGACCCCTACAGCGTCGCGGGGGCGTCCTCGTCCTCGGGCCCTAGCGACAGCCTAGCTACCAGCCGCGACAGTCGCGAGCAGCTCTACGTCGCCTACCAGCAGCAGCAGCAGCAGGCCCAGCAACAAGCCCAGCAACAACAAGCCGAAGGCATGCAGCAACGTGGCCACCGACGCGGCGAGCGGCCGCCCAAACTACCGCCCCGGGAAAACCTCTACGGCCACGATATACCCAAGGTGAGAGAGAGAGAGAGGAGAATGGTTTCGCAAGGGATGACTGTGAGAGTGATTGACGCGGTCGGCGAATATAGCTCGGTGAATAGGATCGCGGCTGCGGCCTCGCGAAAGGGAGTACAGCGCTGAGGTAATCGATGCCGTCGCGCGCGGACCAAACAATAGACCGAGTGATCGCTCGGTGAAATGTTACAGTTGAAGTAATGGGTGGCATGGGTTTATTACGATGTTCTGTGAATTAGTTTGTCAACTCTTTTACGATAAATGAAATTATTTTCGCTTGAATATATGTTTGAATTTATTTTTTTAATCGAAGAGAATAGGTGCAATAAGAACGATATTTTATTATCTCTGATCGAAAGTTTTTTTTTCTTTTATTTCTTTACGAGACGTCAATGTAAAGCGCGCATAAGTACTACGTCTTATAGCATGCCATAAAGGCACTGTAGTATTGTCAAAGTGTATGTCTATAAAGAATTTTCGAATCGATATACCTATATACATTATTGCTGAAATCTATGAACCATACAAAATCAAACTGCCGCAGTATCTAAGAATAGCCACATTGTTCGTATATGTGCACCGGCCAAATGGGAAAAGGCATCAACCGAGCAGAGAACTTGTTTCACTGATGGGGGCATATAAAATTTTACTATTACACGTAGCTCGGGCACTTACGCGACGCGTAATTTAGCGGATCTTGCGCACGGGTCAGCAGAACGTATTAGGTAAGAGATCTCTTTCCGAATTTCCAGCTGAAACTTACGATCCCGTTTTCTGCTTTACATACTCGCTCTCCACGCGCTTCGGTCGTATAAACCCCGCGTTCGCATTATATACGTGTGTGATCGTACGTGAGCCTGCGTGTATGTATGTGTGCGTACGACTAGTAATATAAGTTTTATACTGCCTACTATGAACATTATCTAGCTTTGTAATTGTATTATGTATTACATTTTAAGATGCCGAGGCAGGTTTACGTGAAGGTACGTTCTTTTTCTTTTGGAAAAAAACTCTTATATATATGTATGCAATCATTTACATCCACTATTATATACGTTTTTGCACGACAAACATTTTCAATCCTATATAGCTCGTAATTATGGAGGTTGTACGAAATTTTTTTGTCCTCCTCCTCTCTGTACCATCCGAGAATTGCACATATGTCTATTTTCATACTGCACCATGAACTTTCCTCGGGATATTGAAAATCGTTTGGTACAACGAGATGTACAATCTGGTTATAGGAACATTAAAACTCGCACTTTACTCACAAGGAAATACAGAATGTTGTGTTGGTAACGTTTTATTTGCCTAAAAATTTAACTTTTTGAAATGTTTTTGTGTAGAGGATAACAATTTGCATTTAATAGTTTCCTTTCTTTTTCGAAAAATATTAAATTACTCTACATGAACATTTCATCAACAAAAGTTTAATTTTTACAGTGAATAACATATAACTATTTTTTGGTGTTACTTCGGAATATTAATAATTACAATTGAATTCAGGAGTTAAATGGATATACTTACAGCCTGCCTCGATTTTCTCTACACACTTGTTTTTTAAACCTCACAAGACTCGCACTCTTAACCCGACTTTTTAACACTTGGATTTTCCTTGCAGCCGGACTATGACGATATTGAAGACGATTACATGGTGGATCCCGTTAGAGCACCTGCCGTAGAGGGGAAGAAGAGTAAAAAGGAAAACAATAAGAAATATGGTGAGTTGATGTTTTCGAAAGTACTACCTAAGCGTACAAAAAAAAGAAAAGTCGTTTTTGAATGTATGTCTACAAACTGCAATTAAGAACAACTCGGAGATTCGAGAGAAAATGCTATACTTGAGATTGTAGGAAGCTAAGAAAAAGTTTTTGTAGTGCTATTGAAACAATGTTAAGTATAAGTCAAGCTTTTTAAAGAAGGAATAAATATACCTTTTTAAAAAATTAAAAAACAAATACTGTACTATTTCAACTATTTTTCTCTAAAAGAATACGGCAAAAAGAAACGTTTTTTAAAAAGAAATTTAAGTAAAGTAAAGAAATACTTATTAGCAACGATTTTGTTTATTTTTAAACGCAAGGTAAACAAAATCTTCTTAAGCAACTTTCGCCTTTTACGTTGTTCATCAACTAGTCAGAATTACGCCCGTATGCATAACTCCGAACTGACAGTGGGCTCATCTCACGTTTCGCTCACGTGTAAGAATTTCGAAATCGTGATGCTGCATGACCAAAACGACGGTAGCGAATACTTTCAAATAAAATTTCAGTGCCGCGAATGACAAATAATTCGCTTGGGTTTAATTCGATAGACTATTTTAATGGATAGATAAATTATATTGTGTATTGACTGTGAATAATAAAATATCAAAGTAATTAATAGCTATATAAAATTACTACAATATAATATCAGTTCAACAATTATCTTTCTTCCAGACGACCCGTACTACTGCGGCCTGCGAGCGCGCGTGCCGAACTTCGTGAAGATGGCGAAGAGCAACGGCCACCCAGCGGCAGCGGCAGCAGTGGCGGCGGCCGTGCCCGCGAACAAATTGACGGCGGTGGGCCCAGCGGCCGGCGGCGTCGTCGTCGGCACCGGCATCTACGGCCACACGAGCGGACGCACGTCCGTGCACCACCACCATCACCCGGCGGCGGCGGTGGCGGCGGCCACGTACACCGACCGAGTCTACCCCCTGATCCACAGTCAGTCGTCCCAAATATACGGCCACCACGTAGTGCCGGCGCCCGCGAAACGGCCGCCCATCATGTACCACGCGCGCAGCTTCGAGAGTGGACTCGGTAATTTTATTTCTCAATCTAACTTTAAGTTTATATAGAGTGAATAAGTAGTTTTCAAACGAATTTTTTATTTTTATTTTGATGAACATATTACATAATGTAGTGTATAGGATTTGTCAATAGAATACGTTAACATTCTATCCTTATTTCTGAGAAATCTTTAGGAAGGAATAGCAAATGTAATGGAATTTTTAAATTATAAAAAAACCGTACTTTCAAATGTTTTGAGAACCGATGCGATATATACTTTAAAAGATCATTTTCACGCGGTAATAAACAAATTGCCAAACAGTATATAATCGAGCAGACCTGATTATGAAAATTTATTTCTAATTACAAATTCTATATGCGCCATTTAGCTTAAAAGTCTCCTACGGCAGTCAGCCCGTCCCATCGATCAGTAATTTCATACGTATCACGTTTTTAGCTGTATTATCCCCAACAATTTTGAGCATATTGATGGGTTCGGTAATAATACCGGAGCCGTTTTTTAGGCTGCTACGCGTATGTAAAATCCAGTGTACCGATAATTTACGCTCAAGAGAATTGCAAGGAGAGTGTTGGACTTCGAAGGTATCCAGAATCGATTTGGTGCCGTGATTACGTGCATTAAGATTTTTTTAAGACGGATTAAAATAAATGTTCCAAGATCGCTATAACTTAAACATTCATGACTTTTATTAGTATCATTAATTATTCTATTTTTGCAAATGTATGGTTGTTGCATACTTAGTTGTTACATCTTTAATTATTGAAATCCTTAATTTCAAATATTTCCTTCAAATCAGAAACTCTAATAAAAATGTATTTTCAAAAATTTTTCATGATACTATTGTACTTTGTCTCAATTCACGCTTTACTTAATCGTGAGAACCAGTGAGATAAGCTTTACGTTTCTTACAAATTCTTACCTTTTGATTTCAAAATAGAAAGTTCAGTTTTACGTAATTGAATTAAACCTGTACCTATGAAAAACTCATATATGCGTATAAGATAAGGAATGTTGCATTCACATATTAGAAGTAAATTAAAACATTAAAATGCTATAAAAAATTTTGTTGAATATGTTTATCTACGTTACTTATTAAAAGATTCAATTCATTGTGAAACCATCAATTACGACTGCTTATTACTTAAAAAAAATTTAATTACTGTCCCCAACAAATATAAACTACCTTACAAAAACTTTTATCATAACCATTTACATCATTATCTAACGTAATATGTTCTTTCTTTGCAGATTCCGACGATAGAATCGAATCTCCATACAATCACATTTACGGAAGGTTACCCATCCCAACGAGAGGCATGATACCACCGGCACCTCGCGCTATGTTCATCGGCGAATGGGATTAGAACTTAAGGAACAACTTCGTTTTCTTCCTCCTTCTATCACTGTTGTCTTACAAGTTTTGTCCCTTGTACTTCGCCCCCCCCAACCCCCTCCTTCTTTTCTACCTCTATCTTTTTTCTCGCTCTCCGTAATTTGTACTTGTGAAACTTGTATATTGTTAATGTACTACATAAATACTCATTTTTTTTTAATGATAGATCATCGTACTTTGTCCCTTTTCTCTATTCCAACTTTATTCTTTCCATTTTATAATTTCTTTTGATTTCTTATAAAATCGATGTAAGCTATTGAATAATTGATAATTTTTACGAGTTAAGGAGAGAAATTGTAAAATATTAGATGTAAATTGTTAATCGTATTTTTGTAATTCATAATGAATATAAAAGAAAGAAGACTAGTGTGCCATGTCAATGGAGAACAGTGGCAAGCGTTGACTCTCTGCTCACTTCCGAGTCGACTAAAGAAAAATATTTTATTCAAAATAAATAATAAATGATTTAAGTCAACCGAGTTATTTTTTTTTTATTTTTTTTTTTGTTTTATTTTAAAGTGAATAAATAAATATTCTTATTAAATAATTGTGCGTTTTAATTGTCAAAACGAAATTGCAGGATGTCTTGTAGGTTTATTAAATAAGACTCAAAATGTTCAAAAAACTTGTTGAAAAAGTTATATTTATAATTGTTAAAAAAATCTTATTTATAACTTACAGTACATGACATGTGTATCGTACGACGGAGCAGCGAAAGGAAAGAACACTTTTAGTGTGTATAAAAAAAAATTACGATAGAAACTTTTTTGTCACTGGAAGTCCGAACGCATTATCGTACTAGTATAAGGAACTTATGAATCGTTAATTTCCTCGGTTTCTTAAGTCTTTCACTTTGTAAATGCGGACAAGCCAGTGCTCAGTCGTGTAGGCCTCTTCTAGCGTAGTGAGTTCGAAATCTTTGTTACCAATTTCCATGTTTCTTACTCGATCGTAACCAGATGGCTTACCTAAATTAAAGTAAATTAAACAAGTTTTCATTAAGAATTCACTTTTGTAGTTTAAAGTAATGAGTTTATGAAATTTTTAAAAATGATTTTAATGATTTCTTCGAATTTACTGTAAACTTGCTTTAAAAATTTTCTTTGTAAATATTTTCTTCGTATATGTAAATTCGGTTTAAAAACATGAATAATTCTATCTTGTTTTATTGGTCTTAGTATCATAGTTTTATAAACTAGAATTAAGCTTGTGTACAAGAAATAATGCATTTACTGAATTTTCACGAATTTTTGTACTTGAAATTAATGTAACAATAAATATGTACGTAATATTAAATACAGTGTGATAAAAATACTTCAATACTTTCAAATCAGAACCAAACAATTAATTTTAACTTCGCTGATCATCAATTATCATTTAAATAACAGATATTTGTAACTGATAAGCGGTTACAGCGGTAAAAAACAGGTAAATATTTAAGTTTGAATAATTTAAGTATGATAAAATTTCTTAAAAAATATTAAGTGTTTTACCTCCTTCAGTGTAAACTTGACCAAATCTATAATAACACATTTTATACATTAGACAATTAAGTAACGTTGGTGTTCCTTCTTTGTCAACTCTGAACTCTCCAGCAGGATTATAGTAATCCCATTCGGATATCGATTTTCCTTTTTCCGTACTACCAGCAATTCTGACCATCCATAAGAATTTATTAAGATCTATACAAGAAAAAATTGACAATTAAATATATGTTAATAAAAAAACATTTCATTAATTTGTAAAATAAGGTAACTTAAATATAAAACATTTCAAAATCTGATTTAAATTATTATCAAACCCTAAATATAGGTGCTACGAGTAAATAGGTATGGCATTTGAATTCTTTATATATCAATTACAATATTTGCAATGTCCTCTAAAGGTAACTAATATAATTTGATTGTAATTTATTTAATCTTAAGAATATAGCACATATTTTTGCAAAACGAAATACTAGAAAAGAAGACGTACCGTCAGACGAATATCCAGTCAATCCTCCAAATATAACGAGAACGTAATTTACATCCAGTTCTCTCATAATCTCATAAGATTTTTCTTCAGTACTTGCCATAGCTTGACCAACTCTCGATATGTGCGTATTATTCCATGTATTATTGTCTACTAATATTGTTCGATTAGCCATTGCTGTTATTTGATAGCCATAATCCCACCAAGACATAACTTTGGCATCCTTAAGAAAAAGAAAATTAGTAAATTTTTTTTCATTATAAACATTTAAAAAATTTAAGATGAATTTTCAAATAAAATTATTTATATATTATTAGATAATATTATTTGTCCATTATAATTGAAATTAATATAAATATACCTCTGGTGTATTCATTCTTAACCAGTAATAGGCTTCCCTGAAATCGTCGAAAATCATTCTACCACCATCTGGCGAACGAGCGGACAGAACAATACTTGGTGAACTGTATGCTTCAACAGTTACCCAAGTGCAATGGAAAGTGTAAGAAAAGAAAAGAATAGCCATTATCACAATAAACAGCGTGGCGATCTAAAAAATGAAATCTAATTTAATGTTTTTTATCAACAGTTTTCATTCAAAAACTTTTTCACGATATATACGCAGAAATTATCATAAAAAAGTTTTTTTTAATTTTATTCATACAAATTTAAGAAAATTAAAATAAAACTAACAATATCTTCACAAATTAGGCTGAATTTTTACTATTTCTCCTAGTGATAATTATTAATAAAATTAATTTTCAATAGTTTTGAAAACTTTTGTAGATTATGAAATAAATAGTTTAAATTTTCTTACCTCACTTCTTAATACATAGTTACTTTCGAACTTCTTTGATTTTTTGTCAACAACTTTTCCACTGTCGATTTCTTTCATATATTTAAGCAACAAAGAAGAAGCACCAATTCCACCCAAAATGCACATCACAGGTGCTAGCACCAACATTAATCGTACCATGACTCCCTACAAAATAATAAAATGAAGAGTACGTTTCATAGTAATACATAAATGTATTGCATTTAGTTTTTCAAATGTATTTGAATGAATTTTACTTATTATGAATGAAATTTTAAAATAAAAGAAAGGTAAAATAATCTAGAATTAAATTTAAAATACTTTTTAAATTATTTAACAGATTCAATGCTAGATGAGCCTTATATGGCTCATGAATATTTTTCAAAGACTATCAAGCTAATGAAATATATAATCTGTAAAACTTTTATAACAAGTTAGTTAAAAATATACTCACGGCGAAGTAAAGACTTGTGACACCATATAAAATCAAAAAGATGTTAGAATCAGTCAACTTTGAGAAGCAGAAGTATAAGCCAGCTGGGAAAAGAAATACTAAAATTTGTAAATCAAAGTAGAAAGAGCTCCAGGAAGTTGGCTGATGCTCCGAAACAGATGCTATAATTGGAATGTGATTCTTGGCATAAGATGGATCGAGTAATGAATAAAATCTTCCTGTCCATGGCGATATTTTTCCAGTTATTGTTAGAATAGCTCCAACAACACAAGATACAGTCAATGTTGAAATTATGAGGCCTTGGAACAATACATCAAAATCACTTTGTGATAATTTGCTACGGAGATAATCAACTAAAGCATGTATCTGACATAAGCCAAAAACTACAATTGCCTGTGAAAATATGTTAAAATTATAAATCTTTATAAAAATCACATCATGTACTTCTATTTCAACAACAAAACTCTATATTTGACAATGTTTTTCTAAATAGTTATAAAAACTCTACAAATACATTTTTAATCTAAAAATAAAATATTAATTGTTCTTCGTCAAAGTACACTCTTTCTAAATCTAGGAAATCTACATTAAAATATAGAAAATGATATGTATAAAAAAGTTTTAAAACAAATTCTTTTGATCATCAAGAAATACTTTAAATATTTTCTACAATTTATATACAAAATAAATTTAATTCATAAATTTACTTACAAGCATATGTTCCGAGCTTTGTACAGGCTGGAATCCAACAAATGGAATTTGCATTGAGAAAATTGTTCCCAAGCAGTATAAAATACTGTAGGCAACATAAATCCTGTGCGAGAATCTACCTGTCACCATCAAAGTCATTACATGTAGAGGTATGAGATTGATTAGGAAAACATAGCCTCCCCATGAAGAAACCATATAAAAGTATGCGAGTGCTGTACAAGTTGACCAAAAAATCGTGCCAGTTTTCACAGCTTTTATCCACATATAGTATGTCAAAAGCATACAAAAAATTGCTATGCCTTCATTGTCATACGATCCTGCCACTGACCTAGAAATGTATCCAGGAACAATAGAGATCATGGCTGCTGCAAACAATCCTGAAGCAGAATCCTACAAAACAATATAAGTATTAATAACATAATAATAAATTAGAGCAATGAATGAAAAATCTTACAACTTACTTTCAATTCCTTGGTAAGTAAATATGTAACAATAGTTGTAAAACTGGAAAACAGTGGAGCAAGGAAGACACAGACATTTCTTATATCTATGGTGATATTTAACATTTGTGCTAGATGATAAAATGCTGCTGAGGTAACCATCAACCCAGGATATATTGTTCCTACACAATTGCAATATAACAGTTAATAATGAAATGATTATAAAAGTTTAAAGTATGAGTTCACAAAATAAATATTTCGGAAAGGTTATTCTTACAACAGATTCTGTATTGAAAGTATATCTATATATTAGTAAATATACTTTCTTTAGTCAAGGACAAAGCAAAATAATATACCCACATATTGCAAAATGTCCTGCAAATAGAATCAGCCCAAATATATTTTTATATAATTGTTTCATGAAAATGAATTCCAGCAATAATATTAAATTAATTAATACTATTAGTCTATATATTTCTTTACTATCTTTACATGAAAACCTCATAGAATTACTAGATTTAAATATTTTGGTTTTTAAATTTTATTTACCAAAAGCTTTCGATAATTAGTATTATGAATAAAATATATATACTGCGTACTTTACTTATAATGTATTATTTAAAAGAAAATGAGATTGTAAACATATAAAGATACCTCCAATAATCCTGCCAAGTGGATACCACACTCTATCATCAAACCAATTGAGGAAATTGTAAAAACCTTCCTCGGACAGGTACTTTGTTGTCCTGTAGTTAAAATAAGGATCAAACTCATGGATAACACTTTCAAATCTCAAGACAGAAAATAATCGGGTAGCAAATGCTGTAGAATAAGATTTATAATTATTAAAAAGATTTATAAAAAGTTATAATATAAATTATTCACAAAATCAAGACTTACATAAAACTGCAGCAAATGATAAAATAGTTAGCTTCAAAAGAGTTTCTTGCTTTTGGGTGGACATACGAAGTCCTTTTGCTTTTAGAAGGACTCCCATGATTGATCTGTGAAAAGAATAATCATGATTTACAAATACATAAAAATAAAATGTTATTTCATAAGTCAATACTTTAATCAAATAATTCATTATCTTACAAAAGTACCTGTTCACATTTAAAAATAAAATTATACTAACAAATAAGAAAATATGCAAAAAGATAATATAATAGTTCAATGCAATGAATTATTTACAAGTGAATATGCAATAATCAAAAATTTAAATACTAACACTATCGCTATTTCAAATGATAATGCTACAATACACTGATAAGCGCTAACCAATTATCGAACGAGAAAGTTCTCTATCTCATAACTATAAATAATTCAAACTCGTAGAATCCTGCCAAATCGCAGTAGTCTGACCACGTATACACACGAGAGTTCGCAAGAGCGCCGGCTCCGGCCGGCTACGCTATCGCTAATTCGCTATAAGGATAACCGTTTATCTGTGTAATTTTGCTCGTCCATACGTTTCGCGAGTATTTAGCAGGTAGAAAGGCAAGAGGTCAAATAATTGTTTATACTCACACGATTTGTCTCCGCGTGCGCGCCGGGCCTGAAAAGCTTACTTCAATCAAATCATAAAAGCGCCGAGTGCGGGACGACGACACGGCGAGAGAGACGACGACGTGTGTTTTCCTCCTCTCGAGCAACGGCGGCCGCTAATCTAACCTCTTCAAGGAACAACAAAAAATCGCGAGAGCAGTGCCCGTGCCGACAAGAATGGGAACCATCTCGCGATTTTTATCGATTCGAGAATCTCGAGGCTTATCGATAGTATACCCGACATGTTTTGCGGCTGATCGATATGTGAAGCGCGCGACTTTTGAAATTTTAATTTTCAATTTTATTTAGTTTTGTCAATAACTCATACGCGATACAGATATCCTGATATTTGCCCTGCATATATTATCTAACGATTTGAATTTAAATCATGTAAATTAAAATGTTAATTAATTTACATGTTAACTAATTTACAATAAATAGTAATTTAATTTTCGGAATTTTGCAATAAAAAAAATATGGTTAACAATACTTTAAAGCTTAGGTGACTACCGTACGTTTTAACAACACTAGCATATAATAACCAATTCGAAAAATCTATGTATTTGATGAGTGTTGTATGAAAATGATGTTTACTTTCACATACTGAAACATCATTTTTGTGATATTCATCATGGCCTTAAAAGCAGTTTCGTTTCAAGATTATTTTCCAAAATATTTACCCAAATGTCTGCACTCAAAAGAGAGCTTTTATGAGGTCATTTGATTCGTTAGTACATTTTTTAATATTCAGTACTCCTCGTGTCCTTCGCATTGACGTCAAAGAATGCGGTTCAAAAGAATTGTATGAGATGCTGGAATATTGCCAGGATTGCCTTGCGTTAACGCTCCAGCCTTACATTGCAAATTTGCAACATGCGTAGAATAGTGACTAAGCTGGTTCACATGTTATATGTATCATTTATAAATTCGAAAAACTACTGTGCATGTGAAACTGTAAGTTTTCAGCGATTCCGCAATAGCCGAATCGTGGCGAGATAAGAGATAAGTGACTGTTTTTTATTTTCACAAACACTTCCTCGTTAATGTTTGGATACTTAGAAAACGTTCATTATATTAGCGCTATTGTTGATATGTAAATTGACATATTATACAATATTTGAAAAGTGTATATAAATTATTTTTCAATTGATCAAGTTGTTCAATATAGATTTACAGAGCTGCGCTATTATAGTCGATTAAGTACAGATTTCTTTTATACGAAATTCTTCGTTGATTTCATTTATTTGATAAAATAAAAACGTTATCACATTCGTTATTTTTCACGGATTAAAGAACGATAATATTTTGCAAAATTGCAATGTACGTCTAAAAATTATATAGAGACTCCGATATTTCCATGATAGTACTCGATATGTTACAAAGAGACTTTTTAACGTTATCAAAATATCGCTGAACTTTTTTGTAATATTTTTTAAATGCAAGATTCCAAACGTATAATGTTTTTAAACGACCTTAGTATAATACTGTTAAATATTACTGGAATATTTGAAGAAGATCAATTTAATTTATTGTAACTGTAGGTATTTATATGCAGCGTAAAAATGTTATTACATTAGGGCATGAAAAAACTTGTAACTATTGAAACGAAACGATAGTGAAACGCCTTCCTTCCCTATAATACGTCACCTCTCGTTACGTGTTATACCAACCGCCCTATCTATATGTATACTATATATACTTATACTAGCGCGTGTCGCATCCTCGGGTCGGGCGAGCTATATACTGTCCCATATAAAGTCGCGGAACGCCTCGAATTGAATGAAAGCTCGTGCTACGCCGTTGAGCCGAAGGAGTAGGGATCGAATGAGGAGGTTACGCATATTCGTGGATTTGATTTGGATTTTTAACTTTTAATTTATTTTTAATACTACATAATCTAAAAGATTACAAAGTAGCCCGGAAAAAGTATACTAATGAGTTCATTAATAAATTATGCTAATCGATAATGTTCAAACGTCTTTTAACAAAAGAAAAGAACAAAGCTTCCCTGATTATGAAGGTATAGAACTAACTAACGTTAACATATTTTTACTTAATTATATCTTTGAATGACTAAGAATAACTTTACTTTCTGTGAGTGGAGAGTTTATATAATATTCAAAGTCCACATGACAATCATCACGGCGAGATGCAGGTAGGCTCCAAAAATGCCAACCACTTAATCAAAATTTTGTATAACTGAAGTTCCGGCTCACCTTATCCTTATAATACAACAACCATAATTAAGCGTTTGGTAATCCAATGTCGATAACTCCAAAGCAGGTTATCCTTTTTGCTACACCTACTCTTCCACAAAGAAAAAGATGCGAAAGCTTTCCCTGTGTTTATGTTGATTTTGCGATTTAAAAATATTTACTGAGCATCGTTGAAATGTAAAAGTAACCATGTAAACCCTTTATTTTTAGCTAAAATATAATAGGTAAAAATAAAAATAGTTCTTTACAGCAGTTTGACGTAATTTATAGAATTTTATTAATTTTTGAAAAATAATTTTTTAATAATGGCTAATTTTTAGGTGATATTCTTAGTTATTCGAGGAAAATCATTTTCGTAGAATTCGCGCTATAATCGGTTTAACTCTATGGACACACTGAAATTTGCATGTTCCAGAGTCGAGGCATTTTACAACAATTTTCATCCTCATTTCCTCTCTCCGCATACTCAGCGATTCTTTCATTAAACTTTTAAAATTTCCATCAAATATACAGCTAAAAAAATCTTCAAAAATGAAGTTATAAATACCGCAATATCGCAGGCGAAAGAAGATTAGTAGCCGCTGATTAATGAATATCAAGACCACTCGTCCCGAAAAGTCTACGGGCTAGCGGGCAATTTTGTCGCGCAAATAGACGCCGTCGCCACCCCCGAGGCTGCCCCTATCACACGTTTGCCTCGCGGCACTCGTCCTCCCCCCTTGATTTCATTAGCCTTCAATTTTGCAATATTACGCCGAGACAGTGCGCGGCCCGAGCAATTTATGAAAATTACGCCGGTAATGCGACTCGTTTCTCTTCCGGTTGTAAGCGTCGTTATTACAGAGATTTCGGAGCTTGCGAATTAGCATAAGGGATGCACGAAGTCTGCGTATCTTGACACTCGAAATACGAGATTCAGGCTGTTCGGAAGAGCTACTTTCTTACGCAGTATTTATTTTGCGATAAATTGTCGGGACAGAGAGAGAGAGATAGACCGTGAGCAAAGTGCGACGCTAATGTTTCGGTGTGGGCGAAGCGGAGATAAGCAATCGGTTTTGTAATTTATCGGAGATGGGCTGTTATAGCGCTAAGTGGCGGCTACGCTTTTGTGACGTTGTATATGCACGGCATGTTTTTGATAAATTCATTTTTTAATATCATGCTTGTAATCTTGTATAAAGGAATTTCAAGTTTAATTTGAAAAAAGACGTTTCAGAAATATTATAACGTAGAGACGTGAGAGACGCAGACAGATAGATATCAGACCTTTTATGTCAAGTTCAGCTGGGCAAAATTACCTTCAGACTTCATATCGAACTTTGAAGATGTAATATTTCAATATTTTATGTTTTATCTCTATTTCCAACTTCGACATGTTGTATCAAAACGTGCGACATTCCGAAGTTGAAGTTTCACTCTCACAAGATTGTTTAAAATAAATTTAAACAGTTTAGGTTTTAATATGAAGTAATATTAAGAGATCAACCATAACAATTTTGGAGTACAAAAAGTCTTCGGTATTTTAAATTATAAGTAAAAAGAAGTTTTTCATGAGAAAGAATGTGTCGCTTACCTACTCCGAACGTCTTCCTCCAGAAGTACCATTTTACAAAATTTAGAATTGAAGCTTATTAATTTTAAGTTAAAACAAAATAGTGCTTTTAATTTCTAATCTTATACTTGTTAATCAAATTAATTATTCAGAATTACACTTAATTCACATAAACTTCCTGAATGAATCACATTTTTCAGTATAAATTGTTGAATTAAAAATCCTTAAAATAAAAACATTATTCCAAGAGAATTAAAAACTCTATATATATTGGCAAATACAAGTTTGTGGCATAGATGCACCGAATATTGAGATTTTTCTTTAACGTTTTAACATTTGCCATAAAATAGTCATATATTAGTAAAAAGACACGAAAAAGTAATAAGCCTGGTTAGTAGCCGATGCAGCTCTGTGTTAAAGTGATTTCTCATTTTAAAAACGTACATATACGAGCACTACATTCGATGAGTCATCGTAGTTGCATTGAATTAGAAAACTGGATCTGTCTTGCTTTATAAAGACGAATACCAATCCAAAATGCTGTTATAATTTTTAAGTGTTCTGTTGTATTGCACATTGCGCGCGCACAGTGACAAAACATACAATTGAAGAAACCAGGTCAGCATTAAATTTAATTGTTTAGTTTTTACCTTATTTATAAATTAACAGTAGCAATATATTTATGCAAATGATCTATGGAAACATATCTTATTTCTATCATTTCGAAGAAAACAAAGATTTTTTTGTGTAAATATCTGAAAGTAGTATGACTGACGCCTATTAACTACCTACTCATGTTTTTGGAGTGTATACTTACTTACCTTATTCGCCAATGATTGACCACAATAGAGATAAGACGATTACATATTGTGAATTACGTTTCTGTAAACTTGTCTTTTATCGCATGCTGCGCGGGTGTCATGATAATATCATGTCTCTAGTTCTTTGTTGCGCTACATTACTTTCCTTTTCATGACAACTGCAGGGTATCGATTCAAAGACTTGGAATTTGAAAAACAAATTTAATTTATAACAGAGAAAATAAAAATAGATTCAAATATACAGAAAAATATGTTTTCTTACAATAACATTGATGATTATTTTAAACCTATTAGTAAGACTTTAAAAAATAATAAAACCGCAAAATATTTACTACCATATATTTTTATATAATATATTACTCAAAAAATTAATAAATTATTGTTGCAAAAATATTATCATAGCTCAAATATTTATATAACTGGAATTTTAGCTATTTAACTGGACCATTTATTACTTAATAAAACCAATTTAGACACCAGATGAATCACACGGAAACCTTGGTTTATTTTCACCGTGAAGCTGTAAACATATTATTATGCTTAACCAGACAACTGTATTATAATAACAAGTAAATACGTATTCAAATAATTTCAACTGAAAAACTGTATATAAAACCTGTTTTTTATTAAAAAATTTATATCAATTTTATATTATTAATTCGCGAAAAGACTTTGAACTAAAATAAAAAAGGTTTAGTGTATTATAGTATTTTTAATTTGGCGATAATGCTCATATACTTCATCTAAATTTCATCACGTTTTCATCATTTTTCTATAAGATAGAAACGCGCATCGTTTTCAGCACTTTCATTATCTCAAAGTAACTCGCATACTGCGTATATTAAGTAATTTCTTGGAATATGATAAAATTTATAAAATTATTGTAAATTTATTACGACAAAATTCATGGAACACATGTAGTTCTACTTATCGTCAAGACGATGACAAACAATTTTAATGAGGATTCTTGAATGATATCTTGAATCCAAAACATACGGTTTGCCGTCAAAGTAATGAATTTCTAATTGTATACGATTTATCATTTCTCGATATGCCACAATCGATCATACAGTCAACATCCCAATAAGAAATTGGAAAATTTTCCATCCTACACCTGAAATTCAAAGTACTACCACATCACTTTTCCACGTGCTCGCTGTAAAAAGTCTATATATCTCGTGAAAAGAGAAAGCCGCAGCGGCGCGAGACACACGCACGTATATTATACGCTTGGATCACGCGACGGACGTGGGAGTGGAAAAAAAACACGCGGCGGAGAATAGAAGATTTCTTTCTATCGAGCCCTGTCCGTTCACTCCCACGTATACTTATCTATGATACGCACGCGTCCGCGCTCGCCAACTTTGTCGCTGATTTTCATATTGCTCTCGTGCAGTATAGGGAAGAGGGTGAAAAAGCGAGTCACCGGTGCCAAGAAAAAAGCCGCGAGCGACAGGGTGATTATGTGAGAGTCGGAAGAGTAACAATTAATGTTGCGCAATTTTGCGAATGATATTTTAATAGAATCATAAGAACAGAATTTGGAAGTATTTAATTAAGATTATAATTACGTTTGGACTATTATATATGGTAAACATGTGCTCCGAGGAATTATTTTCTATTTCTAACAAACGAGGATATCTCATGAAAATACCAATAGAATCATCAAAAAAATCTGAGTATAGTATTAACATATACGGAGCACTTAACGTACGTGTTTTTCCAAAAAAATCATGAGAATTGATTTAATTAAATAAAAACCGTACTGACGGTAAGTAGAAATCTGCAATTAGGCAACTTTTTAAACGAGCATTACTAACGAAAGCGCTAATAGAATCACTCAAAAAAATTCCCGAATATAGCGTTTATGAGTACGGAGCTCTTGAAAAAAATTTTTTTTTTGTAACACATGCACGATTTTCGGCGTTTTCCGACCTAAAAAGAGGTCCTAAAGTAACTTTTTTTAGACCGATCGGATGACAAAATACATTCACGCCCGCTGCTCTAAACTTCTGTAAAATCGTGAAAATTAAACTTAATCCACTATAAATTTGTGAATGCCTGATTTTTTATGACTTTTTTTATTCAGAGATGAATCCAATA